>JAPKLW010007152.1:0-15644 GCA_026898455.1 Plectranthus barbatus
TAGACTAATTAGAGTTCAGCAAATGATCGACCAACTACTAAGGTTTGATTCACCAAAACCTTTTACAAATACATCCTAAGGGAGATTTTAGGAATAATTTCCCAACAATTTCCCCCTTTTTGGTGCGATCAAAGCCTACTATCATTTGCTGACCATAAGTGGAAGAATGTCTGTGTTTTACAAAGTTATGCTATTCTATCAATCTAACACAGAGTTTTTCCAACTAGGTTCTAGCAAAAAAAATTGAAATCAAATTCAAATCAAATTCCCCCTCAACGGGTGCTGGGGAATATTTCTCGATTAAATATTAGTGAATGTTGCACAAAGGTAATATGCTAGGAATTCTAGCACCCATAAAATCAGCAAGCATTCATCAATCAAAATATAATCTCCATATCCACATGCAAATTTGTTGAATACACCAGGAGTGTAAATCAACTAGGGCACACCAATAAAAATCAGAGGTGGACAAAGAGAATTTGTCTAAGTCTGATCCAATTTTATAAATGATATAGCAGTTTCAAGTACAAATTGGATTCAGAAAGTAAAAGAAATTTGACCTTATCGTCTATGAGTCGGGTGCTGGCTTGTCTGCTTGCTTGTCCGCTGGAATGGATGAGTTGCCCTTCTGGATATCAGCAAGTCTCTCCATGGTGAACTTCATGAAATTCTCAAGAAGATTGGCTCCTGTTTCTCTTTCAGCAGCCTCACGCTCCAGTTGTTTAGCCAGCTTCTCCTGCTCCATTGTAATCTTCTGCATTTGAAGTTCATGCTCCTTTCTTTGAAGTTCTAATTTTGCTTCTTGCTCTTTCCTTCTTGACTCCTCCTTCGCTTCTTCTTCTTTCCTCCTTAACTCCTCTTTTCTTGCGGCTAACTCCTCATCATCTTTTCTTCTTCTCTCCTGGTCTGCCTTTCTTCTTTCTTCCCCCTCTTTGATTGCAGCCAAAAAGTTGGTACCATAAGCCACCACAGTTTCGGTTAAGGTCGTCTTAGTTTTGGCTAAATCCTTTTGAACAACCTCCAGGCTTCTCTTAGTCTCGGAGACGGTCAACTTGGTTTCAGCGACCTCTAATTGTACATGAGAGACATCTCCCCGTACTTCATCAATTTCCCTTCTCAAGTGAGTGGTTGCTTCTGCTACTCTTCCATCAATGGCTACTTACAAATAAGAGTTAAAGGCGACAGCCATATCTGCATTCATTGGAAAAGGTATCTGCAGAGAAGTTATTGGAGTGGCATTGAAGGAAGTTGTCGTGATGAGTTCTCGACTTGTTGGAATATATGATTGCTGTACTTGAATAGCAATCGTATCAACATGTGCTTGATAACAAGCTTCCTCATGTACTATTCGACGAGCAGCCTCCAAAATTTGTGCGGTCTCTTGGGCAATTCAGGCCTCGGCTTCCTGAGCTTCCTGAATTATTTCCTGAATATCAATGTTCAGGAATTTGGCCAACTGCATATCGTTGTAATCAAATTCCAGAGCAGCACGCTCAGTGGCCTGTGCCGCTATTCGAGCCTTGAGTATCTCTGCTTGTTGAATTTCATATTCCATCTGTCGTTTCCTGTAAGCAACAACAGCTTTTGCCTGACGCTTGGACAATTCAACTCTAGCATCAGAGTAACCATCGGGTACGAAGGTGGATTTGGGTAAACCAGCAGTCTTTGTGAGAGAACGGTGTTCTCTGATGGCTTGAAGTCTGCACATCACTTGCTTATCTGAGAACTCTTTCATCCCCGGAACTTGATCAATCCAATCGAAGCACCAACGTTCCTCACGCCTCCAGAGTTTAATCCCTTGGCTGCAAAAACCAATGCTTTTTCTTCAAAACAGAGTTGATGCATAATGTAATCACACTTCTTCCATCGGCGAAACTCTTCTGCTAACAAGCGTCCTTCTGTAGTTGATTCGTCCAACTCACTGTGGAATAAGTCTGCAATGGCTCTTTCTGTTTCGGATTGTACAAACAATTCTATTTCCTCAGCCATAGGTGTTAGGTCAGAATTGGGCAATTCTTCAGGATAGACCTTTTCACACCATTGGCCAATTCGTCTAAGTCGATAGCGAAGGCCTGGTAATCCATTGAGGGGTACTCGAAGAAGAGCATCTGATCCAAAAGATTCTTTCCTCAGGGATTTGGCATTGTATATTTCCGCAGATTCTCCATCGGAATCAGATTCAGATATACAGGATGATTCAGGTTCAGTCAGGAGAGAATCATTCGTTGCGACGAGCGATGATTGTTGGAGTATCTCAGCACTTGGTTGCTCCTCTAATAGATTATCACTTGAGAGGGCTGTAGCAAATGGATCATCCAAATGTGTTTCCCCCGGATGATCTGCTGGAGCGCCCTGCACTTGTTTGTCAGCACTTTGAGCTCCACTCGATCCTACTCCATCTGTTTTGATATATGATGGAATGAAACTTTCAGGATCTCCTCCAACCCTTATCTTATCGGATGAAGGATTGGAAGTGGGTTCCGCATCTGATTGAGCTGTCATCTTTCCTTTCTTCGCAGCCTCCTCTGCTAATCGATGAAGATCATCAGCAGGATTTTCATTTACATCTTTCAATGTTAAACCTGCTGATGGTTCTGTAGTGTCCTCATCTTCTGCTGTGATGGTATCTCCATATGGAGAATCCTCTGCGGCCTTTGATTGTTCCACTTGTGCTGCTAACATTTCATCCACTCGACTAGCCTTTACGGATCTACTAGTCTCAACCGCTCTGCTAGCCTCATCTGTTCTGCTAGCTTCTTCTGATCTGCTAGCCGCTTCTGCTCTGCTAGCCGCTTCTGCTGGCTTTTCAGCAGCGTTTACTTCTTCAGCAGAATCTATTGACAATTTTCTAGATTTCTTTCTACTCACATGTTCTTCATGTGCTCGTTTTACTTTCTCAAATTCCTGATCACGAGCATCAAATATCATTTGTTGTCTTAACTTCTTGAACTGTTTCTTCTCAAGCTCCTTTTGCTGAGCTTTTCTCTTTTTCTTAGTAGCTTTGATTTCTTTCAAACGTTCCTTTTCAACCCTATCTTCAGCAGACTTCTTTTTCTTCTCAGGAACCTCGGATTCCTCCTTATCAGATGCTAGGACCAATTTCCTTCTTGTCTTCTTCCTAGCTTGCTTCTCAGGGGAAGTGATATTTGACCGCTTCTTTGACGTAATGGGTAAGGCTATTGCCCCAAGAACTAAAGGAAGTTGTTCGGCTTCTTTTTCAGTCATGATTTCATTAAGCTGCTCCACAGGAAGACTTCCTAACTTCTCGATATCTTCAAGATTCTTAAAATAGTGTTCTGTTTCAGCATTTGTTCTCAACACTGCTATTTCGTCTTCTGTCATTGGAATGGAGGGTTGGAGACTCTGAACTGCTAGACTTGCTTCATCAGGTTCCTCAGGAGAGGTTGGTTTATCCGTGTCCACATTGGATTTCCCTTTCAGCTTTCGAGGGTTTCTAGCATTGACCGGCTTAGGCTCTTTTCTGGTTACTGGAATGTAGTCCGTGGAAAGAGGTGCTATACCACGATCTACTCCTGTGTTAGTGAACAACATCTCCAAGAATTTACTAATCTTTAATGTTGAAGAGAATGTTCCATCTATCTCGAAGAGAATGTTCCATCTATCTCCATATGTACATTCTTCTTGGCATGCTCTGCCCACCGCTCGAATATGAATTCAGCCCAATTTCCCTTAATGTAGTCTGTCAATGCCATCATCACGGCATATTTCTTAACTGATAGATCCGAGTAAGAACCAGCATCGCACTGGAGCATCTTTATCACTATCTCTGCAAGAAGTTTGTACTCCTCTGACAGAGTGTTGATTGGAGTGGCAACCTTAAACGTACTTGCTTGCCCTTTCTCTCCTGACTTTTTCCAAAGATTCCAACATTTTTCCATTGCAGCAACCTCATTCACCTTATATTGAGAAATCTTGGCTCCATAATTTCTAAGTCCAAAAGTTCTAGCCAACAATTCAGCGTTTACTTCTACAATGTTCCCATACACACAGGTTTTAAATGATTTCTGATCATCACTCATGACAGCCCTAACATAGAATTCAGAAACCATATGCGGATGAAATTGATCAGGTTCAGCAGAGAGGTACTTTACCAGTAACTCGGAATCAAGAATATCCAGGATCCATTTGGGAAAGTGCTTGATGGCGAGGGGCATGTACAGGATTCTGTCTTTCATGATCTGTGCCACTCATCTCTGCTCTGCCGAGTGATTGGATAATTTCTTCCGTCTGGCCATAGTCACTAATGTGCCGTAGGGAATGGAATCATCAATATCTTCCTTCTTCTCAATCCCAGTAAAACCGGGTGCATGTCGCACATGCAGAGGTGAACTCGCAGTGGATGGATATATAAATGTGGGTTGTGGAAATCGGAGTGTTTCTGAGTGTTCTGATGGCGGTGATTCTGTGTTCAGAGAATGGTTTGGCTCTTGGTTTGGAGAGGTTGGAGAATTTTGATTTGAAGCCATGGTTGGGAATTTTAGGAGGCTGAGAGGTTTTGAGAGGTTTTGTAAGGATGAGGGAAGAGGCGAAGGGTTTCAGAAAATTTATGAATATTTGAAATGGAACTAGTGTATAGGAGATTTCGGAATATGGGAAGGAATTGACGGTGAGTATTGCTTCCGTTTAACTTCAATCAACAACTAGGGTAGGTAGTCAGATCGTGAGGGTACGCACGTCTTCAGCACTCGAGTGCAGGTGACGTGGCATGAGCTGATTCGTCGCCGCCGTCTGAGCTCATTAAATGCGCCCCTTCGTAAAACGCAATCTCCCGCGTCTGATTGAGATTTTCAGCAGCCAGACTTAATGGGATTGAGTAGAAGTTACCACATATTTGAAAACATCCCCATATTTCAACATATAAAATTTATCTCCCTCCAATTCATTTCATGCATGACCGGAATCATTTCCGATTTGACCTCTTCTTTAAGAGACCGTTCGAATTCCGAGATCAGCAATAATTAAAAATAGCTATATAAATAGCACAATCTGGAGAGAAATTGATATGCCTTCTTGCAATCTTTACCTTCTCTTCTCTTTTTAAAGAAAATTCTTCTTCAAAGAAAATATGGAACCAGCACCAGCCCATACACTCTTCGTTCCGCACATCGAATCCTTTGTGAGTCTGGGTTATATGAAGAATATGATTCAGAGTATCATGTGGCAGAGATGACCTTGTCCACTCTCCATGCCAGTGGAGTGGGTAGATTTATGTCTCTCACTCCCCATTCGTTCCAGAGGGAACACCTTCTGTATTTCATTCGATCTAGCGAACCCGTTGGAGATTCCATTGTCGGAGTCTTTAGAAACCAATTAGTAAGGTGGACGGCTGACACGTTTGCGTCAGAGTTTGGCCTGCCAAGGGGTCCTATTCCCGTCTTGGGATATCGCAGTGATGAGATAGCCCCGGAGTGGACGTCTTGGATGAGGTGGAGGGCGTCTCCTGAGTACGATTTCTCTCCAACTCCCTCAGCATATCATCTTCAAACCCGGTACAAGGTCCTTTTTGAGGTCGTCAGTGGCATGATCGTCGGAGAAAATCCTTATGATATGATTTTCTCGCGTGAGATCTGGAAGGCCATGATGGCGATTGACGATCGGGCGGAGGTCGACTGGGCGGCCTTCATCTTTCAGAGGGTACGGCGAAGTGTCCAGCAATTCCCACGTCTTCATCTCCCCTACGGGATGCCATTGAGTTGGCTGCTAGAGCGGAGATTTCAGGATCTCACTCTAGGTCCCTCGAACCTTTGGGGGTAGATTTTTATCCATTTATGCCGTTGCCACCATTCTGATGTGATTGTACCTCCTTTCCATGCATATAATTTTGTAAATCCATATATATAAAATGATATCTATTTCATTCCGAGCAAGCTTGTGTATGCTAACTCGAAATCAGCTGCCTGTTTCACAATAATTTTGTAACAAACAACCCTCGTAATGAAATTCACATTTAATCTGCTGAGTGGACCTCTGCTAAGGTCTTAGCATATGAATTTGTGAGCAGAGCTATTTACCCTGCTGAATATGTGGTAGAAATCACGTTTGCAAATATCTAGCAGACTGCTATACTTCAATGCGAGATCTAACGGTTGGAGGACTCTAGGCAAATGAATCGACGGTCTTTAATGCATGCGTCCCTTCATGCTTCGGTTACGTTTTCAAGAACCACTTTGACCGTTCTGACGTGGCATCTGTCCATTCGTCATAACCAGTGTATTCATCGTCTCATATCCCAAGAGATGAACCCTCGTCGTTTCTCATTACGACATTAATTTGTCATAAGTAAATAGTTATGACTTTTCCCTTTATAAATAGTCTTCTTGTGAGGATTCTTTTCACCACAAATGCCCTTTGCTGAATTGTCCCTTATTTGTACCAAAAAAAAATCTTCAACAGAATGGATTCACCAGGTCAGTCTTTGGAATTGCGCCGGAACCAGATTCTTCATGAGTCTGGATTGTATTCCCTATATGAAAACGA
Source organism: Plectranthus barbatus (assembly GCA_026898455.1). NCBI lineage: Eukaryota > Viridiplantae > Streptophyta > Magnoliopsida > Lamiales > Lamiaceae > Plectranthus > Plectranthus barbatus. The sequence continues at coordinate 6,499 of JAPKLW010007152.1, forward strand.
TTACATTGTGGCAGAGACGGTGATGTTAAAGCTCAACCGAAGTGGGTTGACCCAATTCGTCACGGCCACACCATGATCTTTCCAGGGTGACATTCTCCGAGAGTTTATCGCGGACTGTTCTGTGGAGGGAGAATACATCTATGGTTCCTTCCGCGGCAAGCTGGTCTGTTGGTTACCAGACTTCTTTTCTCATCGATTCAGCCTTCCCAGTGGTCCTGGGTCAGTGTTCAACTATCGCGTGACGGAAATAGCCCCTGAATGGTCATCGTGGCAGAAATGGAGACGATCGCCTTTGTCAGAGTTTTCCCTGTCTGTTTCAGCATACGATCTGCAGATTCCTTATTTGGTGCTCTTCCGCATTGCGCACAATATGTTGATGGGAGAAGGCCTTGATGACACTTCCTTTGCAAAGGAAACATGGCAGATCATGATGGCTATTGATGATGAGGTCGAGGTCGATTGGGCGAAATACATCTTCGACAACGTTCGAGATTGTGTCCAATATTACCCTTCTGTGCCTCTGCTGAATGGAATGCAGCTCAGTTGGCTACTGGAGCAGAGCTTTCCTCGGATAGCAGAAGGACGATCGAACCTTCTGGACACTGACTTCTTCCCATTCAAGCCTCGTTCTCCCTAGAATAGGCAGCATGTTGTTGTTTTTCTATAATCTTATTCTCCTTTGTAATGACATCTTTCAGTAAATGAAATGAAGAGATGTATGTAATATTGCACACTATAGTTTTTGACTTCCAATTTAACGTTTGCTGAAGTATCAGCAACCATGTTCTGCTTAGCAATGATGAACATTCTTCAATAGATGTATTCAACATTCAGAATACTTAATAATGTCTTCATGAAATCCAAGAAATCCAGAGAGAATAAGAGTAGCATCTCATTCACTTTTAATTGCTATTGACGATTAGGATTTCACATGTTCCGCCACTATCGCGCTTTTAATGTTCCGTTCTCGGAGACGTTTGGTTAAAGTAGCATAGGCTCCTGCTTCAATGTCCTAGAAATCTGAGTGTAGATCGAATCTTGTTTGCTGATCTGATTTAGCAGACACCTTGACTTAGCAGGCATACCTTTCTTCTGTGATAAGCTACAATTTTCCATAAAAGGTCATCAAGTGTTTTCATTTAAGATGGCAGATTTCTGTCTTAATCAGTGGATTTGGGATGTCCTTTGGCGTCTTTTCAAGCATTCGTGGAAGAGGTCGCCATATCACTCAGGTAGGTCGACTTGCTAGAAATAGATTTATTTGTACAGGTGGCATTTCCCCCTTTGTCGAGACTCCTCGACTTCCGCCCTCTGAATTGAATTGACACGACATTTTTGGGAGAATGTTCCTCTATGGAGAGAGCCACACTCTTGTTATAAATAACATCCCACTTGTTTTCTTGAACGTCATCTCCTTCAGAACATTTTGCATAGCATTTTCTTCTTTCCTCGTTCCACCATGATGCATCAAATTACCATTGCTCCTAGTGACTTAACCATCACTCGCAACCAGATTCTCCACAAATCAGGGTTGTTCTACGAGTACGGTGACAACTATCGAGTTGTAAACCATGTAATGGGGGCTCTTCGTGAGAGTCGATTAGACCAGTTTCTGATGACTATTCCTGCACGTTATCAGAAACGAGCCCTTCAGAGTTTCATCTTTTCATGTAAAGCCACTGATGATGCTATCTGGGGCTCTTTTGAGAACCAGTTGGTTTGCTGGACTCCAACTCTCTTCTCTCAGAAGTTTGGTCTCCCAAGAGGTCCAGTTCGTATTATGGACGTCAATCGTCATATGACTGCTCCAGAGTTCGGCTTCTGGGACAAATGAAGGCAGTCGGATATCTATGACTTTTTGCCAACTCCATCATGTCTGGAATTGAAGGAGGAATATAGAGTTATCTTTGATCTTGTCAGTAACGTGACGTTTGGAGTTGCTGCTGAGAACTATGTGTTCAATCTTAGGATCTGGAGGGCTATGATGGCCATTGATGCAGAGATGAAGAACGTCGACTGGGCGGGGTTCTTCTTTGATGGGGTGAAGGAGTGCATCGACCACTTTCCTCAGTTTCCTCTGCCAACTGCCATGCAGTTGAGTTGGTTACTTGAGCAGAAGTTCCCTCACATAGTCTCTGAAGGCATCCCTGTGATGGGTTTTGACTTCTATCCTTTGAGGTCTCACTTTTCGAACTCATGTTGATGGATGTTCTGGACTCCCCTCCTTTTGTTGTTGACGTTGACGGAAAGAAATATTGTTAGTCTTTTGTAGTAGATGTTGATGTAAGGATTGGTTGTATCTGATTATCCCTCTTGTAATGTTGTGGAGTTCTTTGAATGAATATGCTAACTTCGTTGTATTTGCTGAGTATCTTCTTGTGGACCTTTTTGCTAAATAAGAATTAATTGAATAGCAAAACCTCGTGATTCAGCGAATTCATGATATCTTCAGCAAACCGAAAAATAGCATCCAGAAATTAATTAATCATCAAATAAACTTCAAGAAGTCCTGATAGAAAGAATGAGAGCTAGGACTCATTCATCCACGTCTTCCTCTAATTCCATCAATCCTAGCTTTAAGCACAATTCTTTGAATCTGATTTCTGGAAGAGGTTATGTGAATATATCCGCTATCTGATCTTCGGTGCATATATAGCGAACATCGATATCTTTCTTCTCCTGATGATCTCGAATGAAGTGGTGACGGATATCGATGTGCTTTGTTCTGGAGTGATGAACAGGATTCTTTGTAATGCACATGGCACTATTGTTGTCGCAGTAGATCGGCACACATTCGGGAGAGATCCCGTAATCTTGCAATTGTTGCCTTATCTAGAGAATTTGCGAGCAACAGCTAGCAGCCGCCACGTACTCTGCTTCAGTGGTGGAGGTAGCAACAGAGTGCTGCATTTTGCTGAACCAGCTAATGAGCTTATGTCCCAGAAATTGACATGTGCCACTCGTGCTTTTCCTATCGATCTTGCATCCTCCAAAATCAGAATCCGAATATCCACTCAAAGCAAGACTATCTTCTCTAGGATACCAAATTCCTAGACCTTCTGTGCACTTCAAATAGCGAACTATCCTCTTAGCAGTATCAAAGTGAGCCTTCTTAGGCTTGGCTTGATACCTAGCACATAGACCAACGGCATAGGAGATATCAGGTCTGCTAGCAGTGAGGTATAGCTGCGACCCTATGATTCCTCGATACAGAGTAGGATTCATATCTTCTCCTTCTTTCTCAAGAGCAGCAATGCAGGTTATGCTAATAGGTATGCGAAGACTCTTGGTCTTCTCCGGACAATACTTAGCAATTAGATCACGAGCATACTTCTTCTGATGGATGAAAATTCCCTCTCTGGATTGTTGAACTTGTAATCCAAGGAAATAAGACATTTTTCCCATCATGCTCATTTGGAAATGGCTAGACATGAGATCAGCGAACCTATCACACAGATCTTGATTCTTTGATCCAAAGATTATATCATCAACATATATTTGAACTAGCAAGATGTTGTCTCCATCTTTAATGCGAAAGAGAGTTTGATCTATCCTCCCTTTCTGAAATCCATTATTCAACAGAAACTTAGACCATACAATGCCTTTTTAAGCCTGTATACTTGATTGCCTTGCTCAAATCCTGGTGGTTGTTCAACATAAACCTCCTCCTTGAGCTCACCATTTAGAAAGGCACTCTTCACATCTATTTGCATCACATCGAATCCATTGTGTGCAGCATATGCCAGAAATAGATGAATTGCCTCTAGTCTTGCTACTGGGGCGAAGGTTTCATCATAATCTATGCCTTCACATTGTCTATATCTTTTGGCCACAAGACGTGCCTTGTTCCTGACCACAAAGCCTGATTCATCCTTCTTGTTTTTGAATACCCACTTTGTGCCTATAACACTCTGGTGCTCTGGTCTGTCAACTAGTTCCCACACATTGTTTCGTGTGAATTCTGCAAGTTCCTCTTGCATTGCGTTCACCCAATCTGGATCTAGCAGAGCCTCTTCGACTTTCTTGGGTTCTTCACTTGAGATGTAGCACGCTAGCATAGCATTGCCGTTTCCTTGTCTGGTTAAGATAGGATCATTTATGTTTCCAAGAACACCGTCTAAAGGATGCGCACGTAGCCATGTAGGTCTGATACGTGCTGGAATTTCAGCAACCGGTGCTCCTCCTTGGTGGATTTCATCAAGAACATTTCCTTCCTCATTATATTCATTCTCCCGGTGCTCAGCAACTGGGACATTGTTAGTTTCATCTTCTGTGTCTGCTACAGGGACCTCATCGTCAGGAATGACATTGATAGGTGCAGTATCTGCTGGGATTTCAGCAACCGGTTCTTCTTTGATTGGAATCTCAGCAACTCCTTTGCTAAGATCTTCCGCAGCCTCCACGTCACCTTGATCATCAAGAATTCCTTCGACGTCTAAATTTTCATTTAGATGTATTGTGGAAGTGGCCTCAGCATGATCATTAGCATCACTGGCCTGGTCAGCAGTTTGGTCCCCTGCTGTGTGTGTCTGATTTGGATTGCAGTCATTCATAGACTTAGTCGGATCAATACGCATATTCTCGAAAGAATTTAAGAATGTTTGATCATTGACATCATTAGTCTCATGATTGCTATCCTCTTTTCCTTTGTTTTCTCTGCGCACTAAAGTAGACTCATAAAAAATAACATTGCATGTTATTTCCACAATACCAGTAATCTTATTCAATACCCTATAACCTTTATGAGTGGGATGTCCATAACCAAGAAGTACACCCTCATCTGATTTAGGTGAAAAGGTATTAATTTTAGATTTTCCGTTATTGTGAATATAACATGTAGAGCCGAATGCACGTAGATGAATTATGGAGGGCTTACGACCGTTGTACACTTCGTAAGGAGTCTTGTTGAATCTGCTCGTGACAACACTCCTATTCTGTGTGTAACAGGCCGTCATGACTGCTTCCCCCCAGTACTTAGTAGGAAGTTTGGAATCTGCTAACATTGAGCGAACGGCTTCCTTCAGCGTCCGATTCCTCCTTTCTACTAAACCATTCTGTTGAGGAGTTCTTGCTGTAGATCTTTCGTGTGATATTCCAGCTTCAGCACAGAAATCCATCAACACTCCATTACAGAATTCTGTTCCATTGTCAGATCGAATTCTCTTTACAGTAACTTCTTTACTGTTTTGCTCCTTGAGAATCAGTTCTGGCAGGATGAGTTTCACCTCATCCTTTGTCTTTAATAGACATACCCATGTGTACCTGGAGAAATCATCAACCACCACTAGTGTATATAGATGTTTACTTATAGTGGGTGGAGTGACTGGACCGAAGAGGTCCATATGAAGTAACTCCAGAATCCTTTGTGATGTTTCTTTTTCGGGATTTGACTTAAAGGATGATTTGGTCTGCTTCCCTTGTTGACATGATTTGCATATTCCTTCCTTGCGGAAAGTTTCATTGGGCAGACCTACAACAAGCTTATTCTTGGCAAGGTAATTAATAGTTTTGAAGTTTAGGTGATTGAACCTCTTATGCCATAGCCATGTTGTTTCTTCTTTGTTTAGAGCTAGAAAGCAGGAATGTTGTTAACCGCTTTGCCAATCAACAATATACAAGCCACCCTTGCGGATGCCTCTTAGTTTTACTTCTCCTGAAATAGCGTCAGCAATAGCACAACTAGTATTCGTAAAAGATACGATATACCCGTTTTCACATAATTGGCTTATGCTGAGTAGATTTTGCTTCAAGTTGGAGACGAGTGCTACATTGACGATTCTTAATCCGTTCCTTTTAATGCACCCTCTTCCAATGAATTCTCCTTCACTGTTGTCTCCGAACTTGACCTTGGGACCGTTAAGTAGTCTTCTTATGTCTGAGAATAGTTCTTCGTTCCCGGTCATATGAGCAGAGCAACCGCTATCCAGGACCCACTCATTAGATATGCACGTTCCCGTAGCTCTCGAGTCCTGTTCCTGCAAGTGAATCAAGTGGTTTTAGGTACCCATTTAGTGTCGGGTCCTGCAGGATTAGCGTGAAGCATAGTTCCTTTCGGAACCCACATCATAGTGACTTTCAAGACTTTCGGCTTGGTTTCACTATTGACCACTTTCTTGACCTTTGGCTTAGCATTTTTAACATTACTATTTCTAGATGAAGGAATATACTTAGCCATCCTTGCCCTTGGAAATGGATATAGAATGGGCTCAGGCCTTGCATAGACGTTTCTTCTATGCAGTGTATTCTGCTGGTAGATAGGTCTCACAGCAATGTATTGTGCATGCCTTCTCTGGTGGAAATTAGGATGTACTATCCTTGCGTTAAAATCAGAATGCTCAGTACTCCTTGAGTTTGCTGAGTAAGGCTTAGCAGATGCTCTTGGATTCCTCTGCTGAGGTCTATTAAATATTTGCCTATCATTCATCCTTTGATTCTTTTGCTGAGGCTTAGAATTGCGTACAGCGTTTATCCTTGGGTTCCTCTGCTGAGGTCCATTAGATAAAGGCTTAGCAGACTCTGACCTCTGCTGAGATTCAGCAGATGAACGATTGGCTATGTTTGGTATAGACCTCTGCTGAGATCCAACGGGCACGTTCTGCGGAAGTCTATTCTTCGGCTTAGCTATTGGCTTAGCAGACGAAGTTTCAGCAGATTCTACTCCTTTACCCTTTTCAGCAGAGTTATGTCCAGCAGATACAAACAAAATCGGATTCTGTTTAGAAGAATTATCATAGGGTTTTGACATTCTTTTTGATGATTCGCATCCAAGTCCAGACTTATCATAGTGACGTCTTTGACTACTTACAAGGGCATTGAGAGCAGCCCTGCTGGATGCATACATGCAAATACAGTCCTCTTTGGGTTTACTCTTTAAAGCATGATTCTCTTTTTCTAAAGTTTGAAATTTTTCTGATAAATGAGAGAAGTTTGCTTTTAATTTCAAGAGTTCCTCACTTTCTAACCTCAGTCTCTCAACTTCCTCGGTTAAGTTTGTAACTTTGAGTTTTAGTGAGGTGTTTTCCCCAACGATTTCGTTTTTGATCTCATACATTTTTGAAAATTCTATTGACAATTTTGTCAAGTAATCTTCCTCGGAATCGAAAAATGATTCCTCCGATTCATCTATGATTGGATTGCTAGATGGGTTTGTTGATAATACCTCAGTTTGCTCAGCAGCGAGGGCTGATTCATTGGTTTCTTCAGCATCGTTGTCTGCGTCAGCAAACTGATCTTCAATGATTTCTGCCATCAACACGAACAATGCTTCTTCGTTATCTTCTTCTTCTGAAGAGCAGTAAAACTCCTCTTCATTAGCAATCTCTGTCCTGGTTAGCAACAACTTGGTTACAGCTTTAGCAGCTCGTCTTTCAAATCGTTGCTTCAGGCATTCTCGTTCTTCTCTGCTGACCTTCGGGCAGTCATGCTTCAAATGATCTGGAGAACCACACTCAAAACAAGTTCTAATTTTTCGCTCTACTGAGCGGTTGGATGTTGATGATTGAATCACTTTCGCTTCTTTTTCAGCTTTCGCTTCATTCAGCATTCTCTGCATCTTTTTCATCTGTTCTTCCAGCTCATTGATCTTTAAATCAATCGGCTGTGTTCCTGCACTGGAAGTACCTTCCTTTGCGGGTGACGCTGGAGCAGATCTTTCGGGCTTGTAGAATGACTTCTTTGTCTTGAATTCGTTATAGTCCTTCTTAGCGAAGTACGCTAAGTCTTCAGAGTTGCTAGCAACATTTGATGTGGCTTGTGCTACAGCTGTTTCATTTTTCTTCGACTGCTGTATGATAAATTCGTGAGCTTTAAGTTGAGCAAATACCTCAGACGTAGTCATGCTGTTGAGGTCTTTTTCACTCAAACTTGTTACTTTCGCGAACCAGTCATCTCTTGGATATAGTTTGGAGATGATTTTGTTGTTCATCTCTCCATTATCATACTTCTTTCCAAGATTCCTGAGTTCTCCAATGATAGTGTTGAAGCGTTCCTCCATAATTTGTATGGTTTCACCTGCACACATAGAGAAGGATTCGTACTTGTCTACAGCTACCTGTAGTTTATTACGTTTCATTTGATCCGTCTCCTGAGAAGATTCTACGTAGTCCCACATTTCCTTAGCAGTTTCAAAATCAAGCGCTTTCTCTTTCATCAGCTTTGGAAGTGAGTCAAGAATCAATTTCTTTGCCACGTGCTCTAGTTGAGCTCTCTTTTTGTCTTCACTTGTGTATTCATCAAACGGTTTAGGAACCATGTCAGGTCTCGGGGGTCTTGGTTCTCCTTCAGCAGCATCTTCAGCACGTTCAAGTCCTATAAAAGTGTTAGCTTTCATAATCTGAATAGGACCTCTTACCAGTACATCCGCCATCTCAGGATGTATGCTCTGAAGTTGTATGAGAGCCATCTTCTTCCAAGATGAAAAATTTTCTCTGTCATATTTTCCAAGTGAGTGATTCAACATTCTTAATGTTTTTGGAATGATTTCCTGAGCTAGATAGACAAAAACAAGGATAAGAGTGCAAGGAAAAGATAGATCAGGTTTCAAAGCGACTCAGAAGCAGTCGGTTTTTCAAACTCTGCTCTGATACCACTTGTTGGTCCTCAAATATCAGAGTCGTCGTGAATACAACTTAACACGAAATGCAGCAGAATATATGTTCGTCACTTACACTTATCGTTGTTTACAAAATGTTTCTTAGCTCAAGTTATGTTTTAAGTTAGTTTTCAGATATACACTAGCAACTCTGTTACTAGGTTTCAAATCAGCTTTAAACAGTAAATAATAAAACGGTAAATGAACACAAGATTTTATAGTGGTTCGATCCAAATAGATCTACGTCCACTCCTTAGCCAATATGCTAAGTATTTCCCTAGAAAAGTATACAATCAGTACAAGGATTCGCCAACACTTGCAGTAGGTGGCGAACTTTCGAATCGGCCACAGCACAGCTATCCTCCGATACTTTGCACTTTTCCGATCACAGCTCCGGCCAAGTCAAGGGCACACCTTCGTAAAACTTGTCCCTCGCTAATGATGCTTTTATAGTTTGCCCCTGAACTCAATAAATATGCGGCTAACGCCCGTCAGAGTCAATCTTTTTCAAGAATGACTGTTGGATACTCCTAGTAAGGAAGTTATCCCAATGATT
>JAPKLW010007153.1:0-15643 GCA_026898455.1 Plectranthus barbatus
CTCCTAAAAGCTCGTAAATCATTGCCCTATGCCCTATCTCCGCACAGGGATTGGATCAAGGAACACAAGAAGTCATACTAATCACGACACGCCTATCCGCGTATTGGCTGCAATGATTGTGTCAATTATCATCTAAACTGGCGACTACCTTCATCTAGATGAATAAGAACAAGCTCTAGTATGCTTCAATCACAAAGAGGAAGGTAAACAAGCAATAATCAAACCTAAATCTCATGCATCCTCATTCAAATCAACATCCAAGTAGAATTAGAACTTCATACCTTTCAATTGTACAATTACAAGTTTGAATTCAATGTACGTCATTACAAATTGAAAGGAGAAATAAGAATCTTCCCCAAATTGGATTTGGTTGCTTTGATCCACCACCTTTAATCTTCAATCTCCTCCAAGTATTGATGAATTAATCTCCTAGATGCTCTAGGATTATGATGAATTGGAATGGAAAAAATGGAATCTAGGGAAAAATCTAGCTAACGTATGTGAAAAATGACAAAAGTTCTTCAAATAACCGTCTCTTCCCCTTTTATAGGCAAGCAATCAGGGCCTCGGATCGCCCGGTCGAAGTTTGGCTCGCCCGGGCCATCAATAACCGCCAAAATCACCCAAAAACCGACTTGGCTCGGCCGAGCAAGGCATGGCTCGACCGAGCCAAGTCTCTGTCCGCTCGTGCTCGATCGGTCCTGCACCTGCTCGGCCGGTCGAGCCCTCTGAAGCTCCCGCTCGGCCGGTCCGGCACCCGCTCGGCCGGTCGAGCTCTCCAAACTCCAAAACAAGTGCGATTTTCCTCCAAAACTCCACCAAAATTGTTCGTTTATGCCCAAAACCTATCCTACACACATCAAACACACAAAACACGAAAATAAAACCAAAATACAACAAAAATTTATGATACGGGAGTAAAATAGCCACAAACAAGCATGTACACATATCAAAATATAGGTCATTTTACGCACGTATCATAATCCCCCAAACTTGAACCTTTGATTGTCCTCAATCAAAACAAAGTAGAGTAATTAATCTACCTCATGCAACACCTCATAGCTCATCAAAGTTATCTTAGCATGTTCAAGTAAAACGAGATCATCACCTAACTTTGTAACAAGGTTAATGCTAAGGACATGAACCACTCATCAAAAATGGATACAAGAAACGAAAGCACTCCCTCACGTGTTTAGGGATGATGAGATTCACACATTCACAAGATATCGAGCTTGATTTCCATAGGCTTGCATCCATTCTCACCACTATACTACAACGAGTTAGTTTCTAGAATCAAAAAGGTCTTTTCACGGGTAGTAACGTGGATAACTAAAAGGCGGTTGGTTTTGGGCCAAAGTGACTAAACTTCTCAATTTCCCAAAACCCCCAAACTTATTCTTTTCGAACCACTACAAACCCCCGAGGCTATTCATTTCACAACACATCTTTCTTTTTCCTTTCTTTCTCTTCTTTGTTTTTCTCTTTTCTCATTTCTTTTTCATCATCATATTTTTCAAATGCACCATCATACTTTTATCGGTGCCTCTCTTTCCAAACACTTGCACCAAAATTTTGTAGGTGTTCATTTTTCTAAGATCAACAACAATCCATTATTTCATATCTTTCATGCCTCAAAATTTTCCATCAATACACATTCAATCAATTCCCAACCCAACTCTCATCACCGTATTCGCCCTCATACACTCTTTTCCCCCAAACTTGATCCTAATTATATCAAAGAAAATTCACCAATAAAGCTCAATCACGGGGATCAAAGATATGAAAGGCAAAATTAGGATAACAATCACCTTATACTCCCGGTGTGAAAGGTAGGACTAAGAAACGATGGCCTAAGATCATTTTCTAGTTACACACTCATGCCAATAGATAGAGAACGGATGCAAGTTCTAGATCTCGTACTCTCAATCTTGCCACTCACAATCAATAAAGATATGGCAATATCATAGCTCAAACTTCACGGCTTTTTGTCAAGTCCTATGCATTAACCATATACAAAACTCGGCAATTCAAAAGTTAAACTTAAAACATGCTTTGAAAACTAGATTTCGCCCTATCATAAGTTGAAGTAGACATCAAACTCCACTAAGTAAATCATGATTAAATCTCAAGTCTCATCTAGGTTCATCACACACACACAAGCACACAACAATCCTACAACAATCTACATTCCAAAATACAAATGTAACGAAACTAGATGCTAGGAAAGACGATAGAAAACGTTACCCATCAGTAGGCACGATCATCGCTCTCCATTCATTATTTGCACCTACTACAAAGCATACACCACCAAACAATTGAGCATAAACTAGCCAATAAAGCTCGCATATCCACCAACTTATCCACAAGCCAATTATCAACAAAGTATACAACAATATCCACCAATTCCACCATTCATTCCAAACCATAACATATCCACATGCCAAAACCAAATAGAAAGAATTAACACATGTACTTGCCAAAATCATCCATCCATTCATCATCCAAAATCATTCCACAATCATCAACCAAATTCGAAATCCAAATGTTAAGTAAATCATAGTACAACCAAATCGAATTATCAAATTTTTGAAATATTCAACTATACTAAGCTAAACTAGAAAGCATCATAAAAATAGAGAGATAGAGAAGAGAATGAACCAGAGCACCAACTACCGACACTTCCCCCCAAACTTAGTCAAGTGAGACTAAGTTTGTAAAAAGATAGTCGGTGCGTCGTTGCTCATCCCTATCCTGCTGCTGTTGTTGGCTCTATTCTTCCTCATCCTGCGGAGGACGATCATTGCAACAATGAATGCAGGGCATGGGAATCACTTCCTCGCAACGAACAACAATCAATCGAGTCATATCCAAATGAGCATCAGTACTCATCAGCCAATTAGACCTATCTGCTGGATCATCAATCTCGGTCAAAGCATGATTAGGCAATTCAATCCCACAATCTCCAAACTTATAGAAATAACAAACACCAAATCTATCAGGCACCAGAAAAGCCTTAGTGACAAGAGCGGTGGTGTTAAGGCTCAGCCCTGGAACAAATACTCCAGACATATCCTGTTGGGAAATTTGGCTAAGTTTCCTTTCCCCAGTAGCTACTTGTTTAGATTCTAGTTTTGGTGTTTTGGTGGATCAAATCCTAAGTCCTACCAGCGTCAGTTTGTCTCTAGAATAGCTCTAGTCTCAAATGTAAAGTCCTGTTTAGGTCTTTTGAGTTGTAAGTCGCAGCTGATCAAGACTCATGCTGGCTACTGTTCACCAGCATGAGATGTACTTACCAGTTGAGAGAAGTCTCACCAGCAAGCGACTGATCAAGACTCGTGCTGACACTGTTCATCAGCATGAGAAAAGAGCTCACGACTGGCTACTATTCACCAGTTGGGAAGGTTTTCATCAGCAGGCGGCTGACAAACCTTACCAGCAGAATAGGTGTTCTCACTGACACTGTTCACCAGCGGTGAAGCCACCAGTCATGGGAGATTCCAAGAGTTAACATCAGACAAATTGGTAGACTTAGATTGTGCCAGCGCAAGTCACCAGCAGAGACTGCCAGCACAAGATCACCAGTATGTTCTGCCAGTCGGATGTTACCAGCAGAATTCCAGATTCTCTCTCCCAGAGTCTTAGAGACAAAAAGAAGATTCGTCTGAGGAATAAACTGACAAAGTATGACTTTAAGGGAGGATACCTTAAAGTCTATCAGTTACAAGACACCAGTTCCGATTCCTCGTACTGACGAATAGTGCCGTTCTGACATAAAGAGATCAATGTCAGATAAAGTGGACAAAAGCATGGTGCTTTCCGGAAATTCCTACCTGCCGCCGTCAGAAGGACATGCGAGGACAGAGACCTTTTCCGGATGTGTCCAAACGGCTAGAAGATTTGAATGGGATCCCGCGTCTATAAATAGGTCGGAACCACCAACATTTAAGACGCTTCCACGCTGGCTAGCTTGCATCCACCAACATTCAATACTCTTCACCTACCGAAAGTCTGAAATTTATTACGCTCAAGCAAGTAGAAGCAAAACACTTTCGAGGCCTTTCTAAAGGCTATCCGTGTGTTGATTTATCAAACACGAGACTTCAAGCTTCCAGCTTGTAAGTTACTGATCTCTTTGGTGTTCTTTCTCTTCCGAGGAAGTTCACAGCAGCTCTTGTGCCAGCCAGCACTTGAGTTATTACGGGCTTTTGCCGTATTGAGAAGATACGTTCTTGGGAGAACTAAACACCCAGTGAAGCTGTGGAGGTTGAAGTGACGTGCTCGCACTCCACCAGCTGATCAGAGTTGAAGAAGGACAAGGCCGGGAGCAGTTGATCTAGTGAACTGGTGGACGAGGCATTCACCAGCTAGAGATAAATCGTAGGACGCTTGTACCCGATTACTCTATAGTGAAATTTCCAGTGCTACGACTGGAGAGTGGACGTAGATCAGTTGATCGAACCACTATAAATCCTTTGTCTATTATCAGCTTTCTGCATTTCATACTGATTTAAAACCCAGCACCCAAGTGCTGGTGTATTTTCTGAAAACTGATATAACTGTGCAAACAAGGCTAAAAATATTCTAAGTCTTGAGCTACCAGCTGACTAGCCAGTCGCCAGTCAGCTGAGTACGCAAAGTGCAAGTTGACTTACCAGCTGACAAGGTCCCAGTCAGCTGAGTAACCAGCAGAGTGCAAGAAACGATTAATCACATTTTCCGCTGCCAAGTTATACCCTGATAATTCGGGACCAACAAGTGGTATCAGAGCAGTCGGTTCTTATAGACCGATTGTTTCTGAGTCGCTTAGGACCGAGATCCACGTTTCCTTGCACTCCTTTGTTTGTCTGTTGATTAGCTCAGGTACACGAAGATGAATAATCCGAAGCTACTCGACTAAAAGACTGTGAAGCATGATATATGGCGAAAGAGGTCGCTCATTTCTCTAAAGAGCATCCATCCGGAAATGAAAGAAGTGCTGGAGAAAGGACCAATCGAGATCACCATGATACAGCACCAGCTAGGAGATCGTCCAGCTGCTGTGATCCCAAAGCCTCAAAGCGAATGGAACGCCGAGGACAGGAAGCGGAATCAGTTGGATTCCATTGCTCACGAGTTGATCCTGGCTTCTCTTCCAGAGTCGCTGATGGAGGAAGCTCTTCAGTTTGACAATGCCAAGGGAGTATGGGATTATCTTGATAGTCTATGTCAAGAAACTGATCAAATGAAACGCAACAAATTGCAGGTTGCGGTGGACAAGTATGAGTCCTTCCAGATGCTGCCTGGAGAAACCATCAAGGAGATGGAGGCGAGATTCAACGCCATCGTTAGCGAGCTAAAGTCCCTGGACAGGACGTACTCAAATGAAGATCTTAATGCCAAGATCCTGTCCAAGATGCCCAAGGAGGACTGGTTCGTGAAGACCACAGCTCTGAAGGAGAAGGACTTGTCCAAGATGACTCCCAAGGAGTTATTTGCTCAGTTGCAGGCACACGAGTGGGATATCCAGATGGTGAATAAGAATGAGGCCATCAGGAACATGGGATCCCCCAGCGTTAAAGCTCAAGACGAAGCTTACTTCGTCAAGAAGGACTTCAAATGGAAGCACAAGAAGCCCCTCCATGCTGACAGACCTGCTGCCCAGCACAACCAGCAGAAAGAGATCCCAGCCACATCGGGATCTAACTCAAAAGACAGCGAGAGCTCTATCGCTGACCTTGAGCAACAGATGAAACGACTGGCTGTCCTTCTGGAGAAAGCCAAGTCAAAGCAGGGAGTATCTCTGAGCTCAACTGACGGAAAATTCGTCAAGAGAGCTCCCCGTGCTTGCTACCAGTGCCAATCCCCTGATCATTTAAAGTTTGAATGTCCACAGGTGGACAAAAATGAGCGGGAAAGGCTAAAGAAGCTCTTTGAAGAGCGTGCATCCAAGGCCGTTGCCAAGGCTATGCTGACCAGGACTGAAGTGCCTGACATTCCTGACCATGACGACGGAGAGTATGAGTCAGATGAAGAGTCAGAAGAGGAAGCTCTACTGGCACTCATGGCAGCTTTTGGCGAAGAGTAAGCTGAAGGAAGTGCTGACAGTGAAGAGGCACTTGCAGCTGATGATCAGGTACAATCATCAGCTTCCCCAATGCATATCATGCCTTCTATCAGTTTAGACGATTCTGAGTCGCGTTGCTCCGACTCAGAAGCTGTCACTATAGACATTCTTCAAAAAGAATTTTTAAAATTTTATGAAATAAAGAATGTCTTGGCTGGCGAAAATGCTTCGCTGAAAGATAAAGTTTCTATTTTGACCAAGGAGATTGAAAAATCGAGGTCAGTCAGTGAAGAGCTAGCCACTTTGAAAAAGACTCATTTTGAGTTGCTCCAAAATTTTCAAATTACAAAAACTGAGCGAGATAATTTTCACAATCTCGTTCTGGAGCAAGAAAATAGAATAAATTTTCTAAATAAAGGCTCAAAAGACTTGGAAGCAGCTCTAAGTCATTGGAGAAAGCCTTCTGATAAGTCCGGGTTGGGATTTACAAAAGATTTGAGCATAAATCAGCCCGAACAAATCAGTACTCATAAGGGTAAGGGCAAACTGGTAAATGCATCAGCACCAGCTGGTAGTACCAGTCAGTCCCGAATGGCTGATCAGCATAGGAACCATAAGTCCAGATACATAGGTGAGTCATCAAGACAAAATCCTCAACTGGCAAGATCCTCTGCTGACAGGACGCCAGCATACCCGAAGACGCAGACTAAGCCGAAATATTCTAAGGCAAGGAAGTCAGCGTCAGCTGCCAGTGGAATCCGACAGCCAGCACCAGCTGTCCAGAGATTCCACGCCCAACCTTACAAGTATGCCAGTTGCCAGCATGCTTACAAGGGATCCAAATCTCAGCGGAATACTGAGAGAAGGATATTTCCCGATAGGAGGAACACCTATCGGAGGCCTGAGCCCAATCAAAACCTTTTCTCAAGGGCTGGGAAGGCTAATCATCGTGGTCCACAATTCCAGAGACCACCAAGGCAACACAAGCGGTCGGAAATAAATTTCCGACACCCTCGGAGGAATAATACTTCCAGAGGAACCGCACACACAGCCACACCTTCCAAAAACAAATCCATGCATTATTTTAAAAGGAAGGGAAAGGCCACAAGTGATGTCAGCAAGGGTAACACCGAGCTGAAGATTACTCAAGTCTGGATTCCAAAAGGAATGATCCAGAGATCTAACCCTGCAGGACCCGCTGATGATCGGGGACCTAAATAATTTCATTTTCTTGCAGGAACAGGATCATGCAACACAGCTTCAGAGATCGAGCGAGTGGATCATAGATAGTGGTTGCTCGGCTCATATGACTGGTGAGGAGTTCCTATTTTCTGAGCTCACCAAGGTCAGAGGACCTCCAGTTATTTTTGGTGATAACTCCAAGGGCAGAGTTATTAGCAAGGGCTGCATCGAGAAGGATGATGTCAGAATTGTGAATGTATCCCTTGTCACCAATCTGAAGCACAACCTCCTGAGCATCAGTCAGCTGTGCGACAATGGTTATACCATTGTGTTTGACAAATCAGGGTGCCAGATCAAGAATGAAGAGTCTGGCGAGACCAAGCTGAAAGGTGTCAGGAAAGGAGGTCTCTATGTTGTTGACTGGCAAAGCGGGAAGACTGATACATGCTTTGTAGCCACCAGTTCCATGGAAACTAACTGGCTGTGGCACAAAAGGTTAAGTCATCTAAATTTCAAAACTATTAATTATCTAACCAAGCATGATCTTGTAGATGGTCTTCCCAAGGGCGGGTTCAAGAAGGAAGGAATTTGCAAAGCTTGCCAGCAAGGCAAACAAACTAGGAAGTCCTTCTAGAACCAGTCGCCAGTCTGCCCCAGTACCAGTCAGGTACTCGAGTTGTTACACATGGACCTGTTTGGACCAGTAACACCGCAAACCATTGGAGGAAGACGATATTCGCTGGTGGTAGTCGATGACTACTCGCGCTATACCTGGGTAAAGCTTCTCAGAACCAAGGATGAGGTGAAGATCATTCTTCCAGAATTGATCATCCAAGCTCAGAAACAGAGAGAAGCTGTGGTAAAGCGAATTCGATCAGACAATGGGACTGAATTCTGCAACAGTCTACTGATGGATTTTTGCGCGGAGGCTGGGATCAAACATGAGAGATCTACTCCAAGGCAACCGCAGCAGAATGGACTGGCAGAACGTAGGAACAGGACGCTGAAAGAAGCGGTCCGGTCCATGCTGGCTGAGTCCGGCTTGGGACAGAGTTTCTGGGGAGAAGCGTTGGTGACTGCCTGCTACACTCAGAATAGAAGCGGGATCAACGACAGACTCCAGAAAACTCCCTACGAAGTGTATTTTGGTCGTAAGCCTTCTATAGCTCATCTTCGTGCATTCGGTTCACCATGTTATATCCATAATAATGGGAAGTCGAAGTTAAATGCTTTCTCGCCTAAGGCTGATGAGGGTGTGTTTGTCGGATATGGACATCCCTCTCACAAGGGCTATAGAGTATTTAACAAGACTACCCAGCTTGTGGAAATAACATGTAATGTTGTTTTTGATGAAGCTACTTTAGTGCACAGGACCTTACGCCAACTGGCTGAAGATGTTCCTGAGGTCGAGGATGTCAGCGACCAGTTGGGCAGGAATTCTTCCGATGCTCAACCAACTGGTTCGACTAGACCTATGAATGGATCATCTTCTCAACCAGTTACCTCAGGTGCCCATCGGCAACCTGAGAGGGTCGGTGATGCAAATGACCTTGCTGAGACCTTACACTCAATCTCCCTGAGTGGATCTAGCAAAAATCAAGGGGGAATTCCGACTGGAATCTTTGAGCCAGAAGACAACGATGAACCAGCTGGAATGGAGGTACCAGCTGATGCTGACAACGTTGGTGAAGGTTCAGGGAATCAGTCAGACAGAGAAGCTGATGAAGAAGTTCCAACTGGTGATCAACAACCAGTTGTAGTTCCAGTTCCGACTGGTGATGTTCAACAGCCAGTTATTCTTCCAGCTCCGACTGGTGGAAATGTGGAAGCACCAGTTGCCAGGACAGATGAACCTATTTCACAGCCGGCACCAGCAGTCGCTGGTCCTCCCAAATGGCTGAGGGATCACCCATCCGATGCTATTCTCGGTGATCCGGAAGGTTCTGTCCAGACTCGACACGGCAGTGCGCTCCTGAGTTGTTTTATCTCTCAAATGGAACCTACTTCCATAGGAGTGGCGCTCGAATCTGCCGATTAGATCAATGCCATGCAAGAAGAGCTTGCAGAATTCACTCGCAATAACGTTTGGGACTTGGTGGAGAGACCATCACATCAGTCAGTGATTGGCACCAAGTGGGTTTTCAAGAACAAGCGAGATTAAACTGACACTGTAGTCAGAAACAAAGCTCGTTTAGTCGCCAAAGGTTACAGGCAGTGTGAAGGGATCGATTTCGATGAGACCTTCGCACCAGTTGCAAGAATGGAGGCGATACGGCTGTTCCTTGCCTATGCAGCGTATCACGGCTTCACGGTGTTCCAGATGGACGTGAAGAGCGCCTTCTTGAATGGCGAGCTAAAAGAGGAGGTTTATGTCGAGCAACCTCCAGGCTTTGAGATAGGCACCAAAGTGTACAAGCTGAGAAAGGCCCTGTATGGATTGA
Source organism: Plectranthus barbatus (assembly GCA_026898455.1). Lineage (NCBI taxonomy): Eukaryota > Viridiplantae > Streptophyta > Magnoliopsida > Lamiales > Lamiaceae > Plectranthus > Plectranthus barbatus. The sequence goes on from JAPKLW010007153.1 coordinate 9,667, forward strand.
AACAGGCGCCCAGGGCTTGGTACGAAACGCTGTCACAATTCCTCACCAGCAATGGATTTCGGAAAGGGAAGATTGATAGGACTCTCTTTCTTCTCAAGGATGGTGGTGACATGCTAATGGTGCAGATCTATGTAGATGACATCATATTCGGATCAAGGAATATAACTCTCTGCGAGAAGTTTTCTCAACTGATGCAGACATCATTTCAGATGAGTATGATGGGCAAGTTAACATACTTCCTAGGACTCCAGGTCCAGCAGTCAGCTGATGGAATTTTTATCAGCCAGCGGAAGTATACGAAGGAGTTAATTCAGAAGTATTGCCCAGAGAAAACAAAGTCCCTCAGAATACCTATGAGCACCAGTTGTCAGATATTTCTTGATGAGCAAGGTGAATCAGTTGATCCTACCGTCTACAGAGGTATCATTGGATCACTTATCTATCTCACAGCCAGCAGACCCGACATCTCGTACTCAGTCGGAGTGTGTGCCAGATTTCAAGCCAATCCGAAAAGGTCACACATGGAAGCTGCAAAGAGGATAGTGAAATATCTGAAGGGGACTGAATCTCTTGGAATATGGTATCCCAGAAATGATGAGCTTACACTCATTGGATATTCAGATTCAGATTTTGCTGGATGCCGTATAGATCGAAAGAGTACCAGTGGTACGTGTCAGTTTCTAGGACACAAGCTAAAAAGCTGGTTTAGCAAGAAGCAGCACTCAGTTGCTACTTCTACCACTGAGGCTGAGTATGTTGCCGCTGCCAGTTGTTGTGCTCAAGTTATCTGGATCAAGCAACAACTGGAGGATTATGAAGTGGACACTGGCTGTGTACCCATCTATTGCGACAACAACAGCGCTATGTGCATCACGAAGAATCCGGTTCATCATTCCAGAACCAAGCACATAGATATTCGACATCACTTCATACGTGATCATGTCGAAAAGAAGGATGTCAGCGTGGACTACATCAGAACTGAAGATCAACTGGCTGACATCTTCACTAAACCTCTGCCAGAAGCAAGATTCAAGGAGCTGTGCATCAAACTCGGTCTTCTGGAGATTGATGCGTGCTCTAAAGATGAGGAAGAATGAGTCCCAGCTCTCATTCTGTTCTTGATCATCAGGAGGACGCTGATTACGACTAAGTCCAAGCTCTTAGTTGTTTTTTATTTCAGTGGTTTCTCAAGATCACTGATGGCTCCTACTGGCGGAACTTATCCCTCTAATGTCTAAGGAAATGAGTCCCAGCTCTCATTTCAAGTTGCCAGCGCAAACCATCAGTTGAAGCGAAATTGGGTCCCAGCTCCCAATTCCAAATGATGATGAGGAGTGGTTTTCTTGGAGAGAAGATTATGCGGATTAAATTGAGTCTCAGCTCTCAATTTTCCATCTTTCAAGTTGTCAGCAGACAACTGGCGAATTTCCTACGACTGATGAAATTGAGTCCCAGCTCTCAATTCATCCAAGTGCTCGGGTACCAGTCGTAAGTACCAGTTGCCAACTGATAAAGAGGCCAACCAGTTAGGGGGAAGTATGCGACTGGTATATGCTACTGATGACCAGTCATGCCAGCTGTCGCAGAAAAGGCGGGATTGTTCAAATCCGACTAGCGTGTACATCTCTCAGAATTTAATGCGGCATTTAATGCCACATTTAATGTGCACAGTGTCTGCGCAGTCTGACGTTTGGATGCCACCAATCACTGCGTGCCACGTCAGCTCCACGGCGTAGCCCACGTCAGCACGACCGCGCACGTCGCACAGGGAACCGGGCCTGCTGATGACCGTCGATACTCGCCTGCTGAGTGTTGATCCTGGACGTCTGATCCTGCATGGCCCTTCGTATAAATACCCGATCACTTCCTTCGGGTTAACCTTTATGTTTCCCTACTTTCAGAACCCTACTTTCAAAATTCTCTCATCTTCCCTTGAGATTTTCTGAAACTTGAATCTTTCTGAAGTCATGGCATCATCTTCTCGACCTCCAGCTGATAACCCTCCATCTACATCTACATCATCCTCGTCTGGTTCACCAGACCTACCAGTTGCTGAAGCCCATATGCCAACGTATACTGGCATAGTGAAGATCGAGGATATCGATTACACATATCCATTCGCCCGACTGGTTCAGTTGAACAGGCCGGCGACCAGGCGACAGCTCTCTAACGCGCAGATTAGGACTGCACAGGTTCAGAAAGAGAAGATTCTGAACGCGAAACTGGCCCTGAAACATTTCGGGGAGGAGCTGATGGAGATGATCGACCGCGAGCAGCTCCGACAGTACCTCACGGCGACCCCCAGCACTTTCCATCCACACATGGTAGCCGAGTTCTACGCTCGGGCCGTGATTGCTGACGACAGGAAGTCGTTCACAACTTCCGTTTTTGGCCATCTGATCACCGTCACTGCCGAATACCTCGCCAATCTCTTCGGGCTGAGGAATGAAGGAGAGGAAGTGGCCACGTATCATCAGGATGATACGGTGGAATTCCGGAGGAGGTGGACGCAATGGAAGAAGCCAGAAGTCACCGTCTTCCGGACTGGCATGAAGAAGTCCGAGATGGAGGAGTACTGGCAAATGGTGTGCGACATTGTAGTTCGCATGCTACAATGTGAAGTCGGCTCCTACGCCGAGCTTAGCCTGCGCAAGTTTTCGGTGATGTGTGCCCTAGTTGATGGAGTTCAGGGCAACTGGGCCGAATTTTTCTTTGGCAGGTTGCTAGAGAATGTAGACAGGAACACCTCTGTTCCGACTGAAGGGAAATTTGCTCACGCCGTATCCTTCGGGCTGAGGATCAGCCACATCCTGGAGATGGAACTGGGTGATGGCGTGGATCAGGGGGAACAGCTGGTTGGTTCAGACTTCATACCAGCCACGAAGGTGAAGCTGCCCCGCCCAGATTACAAGAAGCCACGAAGGCTGAAAGGGAAGTCAGCAGTGGACCCTGCTGAGGTCGTTTCTAAGGAGGACTCAGAAGACCAAGGAGAGCAAGTGCCAGCTGTGGCTCTCCCACTGACTGATGAGGCTAGGGCTCAGTTGAAGAGGAAGCAGGAGACGGAGTCTCTCTTTGAAACCATGGAAGGCGCGGTGGCTGAGGCGACTGGTATTCACCCAAGGGACGTACAACTGGTACCAGTCACCAAGAAGCCATCCCACAAGAAGCCTAAGACTTCCCAGCACCAGCAGCCACCGTCAGCTGTTGCATATGACCCTGAGTCTGGGAAGATCTCCATCCCAGTCAAGAAGTCCGTTCTGGGACTGACTGAGGAAGAGACGCTGGAGAGGATGACTCGCAAGAGGAAGCGAATCCAGACCAGAGCTCAGAAGCTGGTGGAGCAGGCGAAGAAGGAGCAGCAAGCCTCCATAGTCAGGAAGAAACAGGCCCAGGCAAGGTTGAAGGCCTTGGCCGACCAGCGAAAAAGAGAGGCTGAGCTGGCAGCCCGCGATGAAGCCTATGCAAAGGTGCAGGCTGAGCATGAGGCCAGGCGTCAGGCGCAACTGGCGGAGCAGGTGCACCAGGTGGCCAAGGGCAAATGGGAAGTTGCCCCAACTACAAGTGCAAGGCCACCAGCACCAGCTCCAGGCGAGATCTTATCTGATGAATCCTTTACTCGCCTGCTGGTGATGGGCGCTGACGAGGATGTCCTATCCCTTGTGGATGAGTACCAGGAGGAGGAAGTTGCTGAAGTCCCTCCACCCGCGCAAGGGGGTGGTGGAGGTGAAGAAGACCCACTGGCCGCGCAAGGGGGTGCCAGTGGAGGAGAAGAAGAGCGGGCGACCACCCCGGTACAACTGGCGAGCTTCACGGATGTCAGTTCAGACTCCGAGGATGCAGAGGAACCAAGGGCTGAAGAGCCGGAGCAGGAGCCAGCTGAGGAGGTGGTATCTTACTCCATGGTGCAGAGGATGGAGCCAAGGGATCTGTTCCCAGACATTGATGATAAGGCTCGTCGACCTGCCAGTCGCCCCCGATCTACAGATGCCTCGACATCAACTTCCGGGCGACCAGCAGCATCCTCTACACCACCAGCTAGGCGTGCACGAACTGAAAGGCGCCCTTATATGCTCTGCATCCAAGAGCATCAACTGGTTGATGAGGATACCTTCCAGGCTCATGTGACAGGGGTGCACCGGTGGGAGCAGCGCGGGGAGATGGCATTTTATAATTCAAGAGTGCCAGAGCCATCTGCATTCAACATCATACCCTTCAGCGGACTCCCCCACCAGTCGGTATATGCCTCCAGAATTTCTGACTGGTGCCTGCCCCTGCAGCCAGTGGAATACTACAATTCCACCCTCTATGAATATGCTGAGAACATCACGGCGGAGGTGGAAAATGCCGTCAATGACGAGATGATATCCAGCAACCGCAGACTCTGGAGGGTGGATCCGGACCTATGTCTGGAGCTCCGAAGGTGGAGAATTTTTGATCGATGCCAGCGCCTGCTGACTGTGGAGAAGCGGGCGGTTCTCTATGCCAGGCTGGGTCTTGGCTACTGGAGAGCGGAGGAGGAGTGGGCTAATGCTTTCATGGGCATTGATCCTGATTGCCCCCAGCAGCTGTCTACAAGGAGGATCAAGCGTCGCTTGCTGAAGATTGCTGAGTATAGGCAGCTGACTGGAAGCTCCGGCCTCCCGCCACTGAAAAAGGTCAAGTTACCTTTCCTCCAGTTCCGAGTCACCAGTCGGGGGTACCAGCTGACGTACGCGCTCCGACGCCTCAAAGTGCTGGTTACCCTCCCGAGGATCCCTCCCTACCATGCTATCCTGTTCGACATGGCTGCCAGCGCTTTGCTGGTAGACCACATTGTGGAGGAGGATCCCTCTCGTGGTTTGTGGCTGACCCTTGCCGTCCCTCCTGTTCCTATTGTCTCGGGCGATCTCGTCCCTGATTCTATGGACTGGCAAGTGGTGGAATTCACAGCCCCCACAGTTGTTTCTGAAGTCCAGCCAGCTCCAGCAGCAGTGCCAGTGGTGGAATCAGCTGAGGAGCCAGCAGTCGAAGTACAAGTAGAGGAGTCAGCAGCAGCTGATGTACCAGCAGAGGCACCAGCAGCAGCTGCAGTGCCAGCGGAGGAGCCAGCCCCGATGGAGATATCAGCTGCATCTGAACCAGCAGCGGCTCCTTCCGCAACTGATGTGCCCTCCTCTTCCCTTGAAGTTTCAGCCCAGCCAATCTCCGAGATCCATCCCCCTGCGCAGCTTCTTGCACTCATTGATGCCAGGATGGACCAGCGCTTCGCCAGCTTCCGAACTGAAATGACTCAACAGATGGAGTCAGTCACCGCTGGAGTGTCCTCCTTTTTGGCGCGGATCCAAGAAGGGGAAAGTGCGCGAGCACGGGCTGAGGCTGAGAGAGCTCGCCTTGCTGAAGAGGAGAGGAGGATTGCTGCTGAGGAAAGGGAGAAGAGCAGACAAGATATGGCAGCGCTCACTGAGATCCTGAGGTCGCTCACAAGCAGAACTCAATCACCAGGATCATCTTCTCAGCCATAGTCTAGCTTCTTCATTTTGTTGTAAGTAATTGCTTATCAGCTAGATTAGTCAGTTATCCTTCCTGTACATGTAATGCTACATCATTAATGGATTGATTACTGACATGTTGATGACAATTCCTCATTGTCCAACAAATTGTCTAAGTATTTACTTACCAGCTGAACTTACACTTCCAGTGTAATCAGCACCAGCACTCGTATCACACACTTTAAATCTTTTTGCTCTGATCTCAATTTTCATATCTTAAACGAGCAATATCTCTCCTGGTTTGAGGGGGAAGATTTTTTTATTTAGAGCTGATGTGAGGAAGTGGTTTCATGGGTTTAGATCTGATAGGTTTATTTTGTAAAACCCTGAAATACTTTGTAACTTTCCTCATCAGCTGAGTGCTCGCTGGTTAGGCTTTGATCGCACCAAAAAGGGGGAAATTGTTGGGAAATTTGGCTAAGTTTCCTTTCCCCAGTAGCTACTTGTTT
>JAPKLW010007154.1:0-15641 GCA_026898455.1 Plectranthus barbatus
ACCTTTTACAAATAAGTCCTAAGGGAGATTTTAGGAATAATTCCCAATAATTTCCCCCTTTTTGGTGCGATCAAAGCTTACTATCATTTGCTGACCATAAGTGGAAGAATGTCTGTGTTTTACAATTCTATGCTATTCTATCAATCTAACACAAAGTTTTTCCAACTAGGTTCAAGCAACAGAAATGATTGAAGTCGAATTCCCCTTCAACAATTACTGGGGAATATTTCTCGATTAAATATGAGTAAATGTTTGCAACAAAGCAATATGCTAGAAATTCTAGCACTCATTAAATCAGTAAGCATTCATATTCAACAATCAAAATATGATCTTCATGTCCACATGCAAGTTTGTTGAATACACCAGAAGTGTAGATCAACTAGAGCACACCAGTAAAATTCAGAAGTGGACAAAAAGATTTTGTCAAAATCTGATCCAATTTCATATATGATATTGCAAGTTTAAGTACAAATTGGATTCAGAAAGTAAAAGAAATTGACCTTATCGTTCATGAGTCGGGTGCTGGTTTATCCTTTTCACTGTCTGCTGATTTGTTCTTCTGAATGTCAGCAAACTTCTCCATGGTAAATTTCATGAAGTTCTCGAGAAGAGCTGCTCCTGTTTCCCTTTCCGCAGCCTCACGCTCCAGTTCTTTGGCCAGCTTTTCTTGCTCCATAGCAATCTTCTGTAGTTGAAGTTCATGTTCCTTCCTTTGTAATTCTAATTTGGCTTCATGTTCCTTTCTTTGCAATTCTAATTGAGCTTCTAGCTCTTTTCGTCTTGATTCCTCCTTCGCTTCTTCTTCTTTTCTCCTTATCTCCTCTAACCTTGCGGCTAACTCCACCTCATTTTTCTTTCTTCTTTCCTGGTCAGCCTTTCTTCTTTCTTCCCCCTCCTTGATTGCAGCCAAAAAATTTGTACCATAAGCCACAACCGTGTCTTCGAGGGTAGTCTTGGTGTCTGCTAAATCGTTTTGAACGACCTCAAGACTTGTCCTGTTCTCAGAAATAGCCAGCTTGTTTTCAGCGATCTCTGATTGTACATGAGATACATCTCCCCGTATCTCATCAACTTCTCTTCTTAGATTAGCTGTCGCCCCTGATATTCTTTCATCAATGGTTACTTGCAAGTACGAGTCAAAGGCAGCAGCCATATCAGCATTCATTGGAAAGACCATCTGTACGGAAGAGATAGGAGTGGCATTGAAGGAAGTGGTTGCAATAAGCTCTCTGTTTGTTGGAGCAGGTTATTGCTGTCTTTGAATGGAAATTGCTTCCATATGTGCTTGATAACAAGCTTCCTCATGTATTATTCGATGAGTGGCCTCCAAAATCTGTGCGGACTCCTGAGCAATTCGAGCCTCTGCTTCTTGAGTCTTCATAACTGTATTCTGAATATCATGATTTACGAATTTGATTATTTGCACATCAAATTTCAGAGCGGCCCGCTCAGTGGCCATTGCCTCTCTTCGAGCCTTCCGACGCTCCTCTTGTTGCGATTCATATTCCAACTGACGTTTCTCGTAGGCAACAACAGCTTTTGCCTGTCGTTTGGACAGTTCAACTCTAGCATCAGAGTATCCATCAGGTACGAAGGTGGACTTGGGTAACCCAATAGTTTTCGAGAGGGAGCGGTGTTCTCGGATGGCTTGAAGTCTGCATATCACTTGTTTATCCGAGAATTGTTTCATCCCTGGAACTTGATCAATCCAATCAAAGCACCAACGTTCCTCACACCTCCAGAAGTTTAATCCTTTAGCTGCGATACATATCATCCTCTCTTCAAAGCAGAGTTGATACATGATATAATCAAACTTCTTCCATCGACGGAACTCTTCTGCCAATAAGCGTCCTTCAGGTATTGATTCATCTAACTCACTGTGGAATAGATCAGCTATGGCTCTTTCGGTTTCAGATTCAACAAACTGCTCTATTTCAGCAGCCATCGGTCCTAAATCAGAGTTAGGTACTTCTTCGGGATGAACCTTTGCACACCATTGACTGATTCTTCGGAGTCCATAGCAACGTCCTGGCAGTCCATTGAGGGGAACTCAAAGAATAGCCTCTGATCCTGTGGTCTCTTTCCTCAAGAACTTTGCATTGTAAATTTCTTCAGCTTCTCCATCGGAGTCAGATTCAGAGATGCAAGATGATTCAGGTTCAGTGAGGTGAGAATCATTTTCTTCTAGTTGAGGTGATTTAGCATCTAATTGCTCTTCTAATGTGTTAGCAGATTGATTACCAACGAGTGTTTCCTTCGAATGTTCTGCTAAGGGTGTCTGCACCGGCAGTCCTGCTAACATGTTTTCGTCTGGTTTTCCTTTCGCTGAACCCGGATTGATGAGTGATTCGACTTGATCTTCAACATTTCGAATCTCACTAGATTCTGCATCATTTCTTCTGTGAATCTTTTCCCGTGGGTAGTGGGTTTCATTGAATGCTCCAGATTCCAGCCTTTTTGTGAATTCTGTATCTGATAATTCTTTTTCTTCAATGTTAATCTGTTGATCAGGGGACTGATTGAGAATTGATTCTTCTGCTGAATCAGCCTTCCCTTTGCCTTTCTTCGCAGCTTCTTCTGTTAGATGAAGAAGATCAGCAGCTGAATCTTCTGTAGCATCCCTTTTGATAGCATCTGTTGAAGTATCTGCTATTTCTTCATTATCTGCTGGAATTTGATTTTCTCCAGCATCATGCCTTTCTGCTAAAGGATGATTCATATGCTCGGCTGATGTTTCATTTACTATGCTAGCCTCGACTCCTCTGCTAGCACTGACATCTTTGCTAGCTTCTTTAGCAGCTCTTTTCTGGGCCATAAATTCTTCAGCAGCGGAATTTGACTCGTTCGAAGTTCCTGTCTCTGCCTTCAAATGTCAAGTTACTGATGAACTTTTGGTAATCTTTCTTCTCGATTTCCTTTAGAGTAGCTATGCGCCTCCTCTTTGCTTTTCTTGTTTCCTGACTTCGTTCTTCTGCAATCCTGAGAGACTTAGGGATGTAATCTGGGTCAGTGGTGTCCTCAGTAACATGCTCTGTAGAATCCTTTTCTGCTGTATCAATTCCTTCAGCAGCTGTAGCACTCTGATTTTCTGCTTCTTCTTTTTCTAGTGCTTCCTTATCCGTAAGTAGTTCCAACTTTCTCCTTGTCTTCTTCTTTGCCTTAGTCACAGGAGGTGTTGTTGCGGTTCTCTTGTTTTGTTGAATAGGTAGTGCCTGTGCTCCAAGAGTGGTTGGAATCTGTTCTGCTTCCTTTGAAGTCATGATGTCGTTGATCTGATCAACTGGCAAGTTTCCTAACTTCTCAATTTCCTCAAGGTGTTTGAAACAATGATCTGTTTCTGCATTCCTCTTCAACACTGTTAATTCTTCTTCGGTTATGGGAATGGAGTGTTGAAGTGTGGGTGTTGCTAAACTAGCTTCATCTGGTTCCTCTGGGGATGTAGGTTTATTCTTGTCTACATTAGACTTCCCTTTTAACCTTCGAGGATTTCTGATATTGATCGGCTTAGGCTTGTGTCTTGTTACAGGAATGTAGTCTGTGGAAAGAAGTGCAACTCCACGATCCACGCCTGTGTTGGTAAACAAAATTTCCAAGAATTTACTAATCTTCAGCCCAAAGTTTACATTCGAGGAGAATGTTCCATCGATCTCCATATGAGCATTTTTCTTAGCATGCTCTGCCCATCGTTCAAATATGAACTCAGCCCAATTACCCTTAACATTGTCGTTTAATGCCATCATCACGGCATACTTCTTGGCTGAGAGCTCCGAGTATGAACCAGCGTCGCACTGGAGCATTTTAATCACAATTTCGGCAAGGAGTTTGTATTCCTCTGTCAAGGTGTTGATCGAGGTGTTGACCTTGAATGTACTTGATTGCCCTTTTTCTCCTAACTTCCTCCAAAGCTTCCATCTTCTCTCTATTTCGGCTATATCATTCACCTTATATTGAGAGATTTTGGTTCCATAATTTCGTAGTCCAAAAGTACGGGAAAGCAGATCAGCATTCACTTCTACAATATTCCCATATACACATGTCTTGAATGACTTCTGATCGTCACTCATTACAGCTCTTGCATAAAATTCAGCAACCATATGCGGATGAAATTGATCAGGTTCAGCAGTGAGATACCTGACTAGCAGTTCGGAATCAAGAAGATTTAAAATCCATTTGGGAAAGTTTTTGTTGGCGAGTGGCATGTACAGAACCCTGTCTTTCATGATTTGGGCCACGCGTCTCCGTTCCGCCGAATGACTGGACAACTTCTTCTGTCTGGCCATGGTTACCAATGTGCCGTATGGAATGGACTCATCAATGTCCTCTTTCTTCTCAATACCGGTGAACTCGGGTGCATGTCGAACATGTAGAGGCGAGCAAGTGGTGGCTGGATAGATGAATGTGGGCTGTTGAAATCGAGTTGTGTCTAGGTTTTCTGAGGATGGAGATTCGGGATTTGGAGATTGATGTGAGGAGGTTGAAGAATTTGGATTTGAAGTCATGGTTGAGTAATTTTTCTGGGAAGTTTGAGAGGGATTTGCAAGGACGGAGGTGAAGGGTTTCTGAAGATTGGTGGGGATTTGAAATCTAAATATGGTGTAGAAGATTTCGGAGTACGAGGAGAAATTGACGACGAGGATTGAGAGCACTTTAAATTCAATCAACGGTTGGGGTTGAGGGTTAGATCGTGGGTATATCCACGTCCTTCATAGCTTGAGTGTGGATGACGTGTCACAATCTGATTTGTTGCCGTCGTCTGGACTCATTAAATGTTTCTCCATATTGAAAAGCAAACGTCCCACGTCTGATTTGAGATTTTCAGCAGCCAAGATGGATAAAATTAAGCAGATGCTACCACGTATTTTATGGTATCATCATAATAATCTCCGGCATTGCTTTTCATGCATGATCGTAATCTCTTCCGATTTGACCTTTGCATTAATGTGCTACTTCACTCCTACTCAGCGACCCTTTGACTTCAGAGATGAGCAGTTACCAAGGGCTCTTCTTTAAATAGCATAAGTAGGCGATGCATTTGATACGACTTCTTGCAACTCTTGTTCTTCTTTTCACAAAATTCACTAATACGAAGATATGGAGCAGGCTCAATCTCTCTTTGTTCCACGCCATAGAATTCTCTGTGATTCTGGTCTTTATGAGGAATATGAGACAGAGTACCACATAGCAGAATGGATCATGTCCAGTCTTCATGCTTGTGGTGTGGCTAAATTCATCTCTTTGACTCCTCATGCGTTTCATAGAGAACATCTTCAGTTCTTCGTCCGACAAAGTCAGCCCATTGGAGACTCCATCGTAGGTGTCTTCAGGAATCAGTTGGTGAGATGGACAGTGGACACTTTTGCTTCGGATTTCGGCTTACCGAGGGGTCCAATTTCTGTGATGGATTACCGCAACAATGAAATCACTCCAGAGTGGACTTCATGGATGAGATGGAGGCGTTCTTCTGATCTTGAGTTTTCGCCTACCCCATCAGCATACGGATTGCAGACTCGCTATCAAGTTCTCTTCGAGATAGTCTGTGGAATGTTGGCGGGATTGAATCCGGATGATATGATCTTCTCTCGTGAAGTCTGGAAGGTCATGATGGCGGTTGATGATCGGGCAGAGGTTGACTGGGCGGCGTTTGTCTTCCAAAGGGTCCGACAGAGTGTGCAGCAGTGCCCTCAACTGCACCTTCCTTATGGAATGCCGCTAAGTTGGCTACTAGAACAGAGTTTCACCGATCTCACTTTAGGTCCCTCGAACCTTCGAGGAGTAGACTTTTATCCTTTTGTGTCGATGTCGCCTTTCTGACTTTGGTTGAATCCGCTGTTCATGTAAATATTTTTGAACTATATATAAAATGATGTCTATGTTATGATTTAGACAATCTAATCCCATATATATATGCGCTCAATATCGAACATCTGCTTGATAATATCCTTGATAATCAAATGTGTAGAAATTCTGCTGTATATGCTTCTTCTAAGAGTGTAGCAGATTGCTGATTGGTAGCAATGATATGTGTTCTGCTGAAAATGTAGCAGATACTGCTTTAGAAAGTAGTTAGCAGAGCTTTCTTTATCTAGCAGAGTATCCATCATTTAGCAGAGTAGTTAGCAGAGCATTCATCGTCTAGCATAACCTCAGTCTTTAGCAGAGATTTCATTCGCTAGCAGAGTCCTCATTGCTAGTAGAGTCTTCATCATCTCGCATATCCCTTACTTTTCAGCAGAGTTCTCATTTGCTAGCAGAGTCCTCATTACTAGCAGAGTCTTCATCTCAAGCAGAGTCTCATCTCTTAGTAGACGAAACGTTGATCTTTAGTGTAAGAGTCTCTCCAAGCGTCGTTTATTTTTTTTCAAGAAATACTTTGACCGATCTGACGTGTCATCTGTTTATTCGTTGTGTATCAGATGATCATTAACTCTGAATCGAGACGAATCAATTTTTGTGAACAGAGTTATGACTCTTCCCTTATAAATGCCCTTCTTGTGTGTATCTTTATCATCACAGAAGCTCTTTTTCTGAGTATTCTTCTTTTGTCTCTTTCAGAAGATCTTCAAGAAAATGGATTCTCCTGGTCAATCTTTGGAATTGTGCCGAAACCAGATCCTCCATGAGGCTGGTTTGAACTCTTTGTACGATAACAATCCGAGAGTGGCAGAGATTGTCATGTCGAAGTTGGGTCGCAGTGGATTGTCCCAATTCGTTACTGCTACTCCCAGACGTTTCCAAGGTGATATTCTTCGAGAATTCATCGAAAACTGCTCTGTGGAGGGAGATGGCATTTACGGTTTTTTCCGCGGCAAACTCATCTATTGGTCACCGGACGTCTTTTCTCGTCGATTCGGCCTTCCCAGAGGTCCTGGGTCTGTCTTCGACTACTGTGTGACGGACATTGCTCCTGAATGGTCCGCGTGGCAGAGATGGAGACGAATGCCTTCTTCTGAATTTTCCCTGTCTGTTTCAGCATACGACCTGCGCACTCCTTATTGGGTGCTCTTTCGTATTGCTAATAATATGTTGATGGGGGAGGACCGTGATGACACTTTCTTTTCAAAAGAAACGTGGCAAATCATGATGTCCATTGACGATGGAGTTGAGGTAGACTGGGCGAAATATGTCTACAACGGCGTTCAAGATTGTGTCGAATATTATCCGGCAGTGCCTTTGCTGAATGGAATGCAATTTAGTTGGTTGCTGGAGCAGAGTTTTCCTCAGATAGCAGAAGGACCAACGAATCTTGTAAATACGGACTTCTTCCCGTTCAGGCCTTCTTCCTCCTAGAATAGTGATCTTTTTGTTTGTAATCTTCCTCTTTTCTTTTGTAATGACATTTTGTCGATGAATGAAAAGATATATGAAGATTTCACAACTATGTTTTGTTGTCTGTTGTTTGTTAACAGAATTTTCAACCAATTTCTGCTCGGCATTTTCAATATTAGCAGAGAACTATAATCTTCAGCAGATGTAATCATCTTCCAGAATAAGTAATAATGTCTTCAAGAAATCCAAGAAATAGAGATAATATCTCTTCTTATACTCTGTTTCTGATATACTTGCGTTATAGACCCAGCAAGCTGTCTTTTGAGTGATTTGGGTGTCTGTAGCAGCCTTCCTGTGTCTGATGTGAGCTACTATCAAGTGTTATCATTTAAGACGGCAGATTTCTGTCTTAATCAAAGGATTTGTGATATCCTTTGGTGTCTTCTTTAAGCATTCGTGGAAGAGAACGCCAGAATACTCAGGTAGGTCGACTTGCCGTAAGTAGCCTTATCAGGACAGGTGGCGTTTCCCCCTTTGTCGAGACTCCTCGACTTCCGCTCCTCTGAGTTTTGAATTCATTTGACAGGACACTTTTGGGAGAGTGTTCCCATTATGGATATAGCCATGATCTTCCTATAAATAGTGACGCACTTGTATACTGGAACTTCATCTTTTCCATTCCACGTTGCATAGCATTTTCTCCTTCACTAGCTTCAAAATGCATCGTATTACCATTGCTCCAAGTGATTTGCCTGTCACTCGCAACCAGATTCTTCATGAATCAGGGTTGTACTTTGAATATGGTAACAACTGTCGTGTTGCCAACTTCGTTATGGGAGCTCTTCATGAGAGTTGCCTGACCCAGTTTCTGACTACGATGCCGACACGCTATCAGAAACGAGCTCTCCAAAGCTTTATCTTCAGGAGTAAAACTGATGATGATGCTATTTGGAGTTGCTTCGAAGATGAAGTGGTTTGCTGGACTCCGGCCCTGTTCTCTCAAAAGTTTGGCCTTCCTCGGGGTCCTACTCGTGTCATGGATGTCTTCCGCCACTTGACTGCTCCAGAGTTCGGCTACTGGAATAAGTGGAGGCAGTCCGACAACTGTGACTTTTCACCAACTCCATCATGTTTGGAGTTGAAGGAGGAGTACAGGGTCATCTTTGACATTGTTAGCAATGTCACCTTTGGGGTCCCTACTGACAATTATGTGTTCAACCCGACGATTTGGAGGGCCATGATGGCCATTGATGCAGAGATGAAGGACGTTGATTGGGCGGAATTCTTCTTTGATGGAGTGAAGAGATGCGTCGATCTCTTTCCACAGTTTCCTCTGCCAACTGCCATGCAGCTAAGTTGGTTGCTTGAGCAAATGTTCCCTCATCTTGCTTCTGAAGGTATCCCTTTAATGGGATTCGACTTTTATCCTTTGAGAGCTCACTTCCCTAACTGTGGTTGAAGAATGCTCTGAGCTCTCCTTCCTTTTGGGTTCACAAAAATGTTGTTAGATTTGTAGCACATGATAGTGTAGAGTTGAATGTATCTGATAGACTTTGAACTCTGTAATCTTTCTGTTGAATGAGTATGCTGATTTCAGATCCCTTCTTTTCAACTATTTTCATGACATTGTTCAGCATTTTTGTTGTGTGGTAATGTCAAGAAATCTTCAACAGATCGAAGGCATAGCAATCAGAATGTAATAGTTATCAACCAAATTTCAAGAATATCCTTATAGAAAGAATGAGAGCTAGGACTCATTCATCCACGTCAGCATCTAATTCCATTAATCCCAGTTTCAAGCATAACTCTTTAAATCTGGTTTCTGGAAGGGGCTTTGTAAATATGTCTGCTATTTGATTTTCGATGCATATATATCGAACATCGATATCTCTCTTCTCTTGATGGTCTCGTATAAAATGATGACGAATATCAATATGCTTGGTCCGAGAGTGATGAATAGGATTCTTTGTGATGCACATAGCACTGTTGTTGTCGCAGTAGATGGGTACACACTCAGGAGAAATCCCATAGTCTTGTAATTGTTGCTTTATCCATAGAATTTGTGAGCAACAACTAGCAGCAACTACATACTCTGCTTCAGTAGTGGAGATGGTAACTGAGTGCTGCTTTTTACTGAACCAGCTAATGAGTTTGTGTCCCAGAAATTGACATGTGCCACTAGTGCTTTTCCTGTCAATCTTACATCCTCCAAAATCAGAATCTGAATATCCACTCAGAGCAAGACCATCTTCTCTGGGATACCAAATTCCTAATCCTTCTGTGCACTTCAAATAGCGAACAATTCTCTTGGCAGTGTCAAAGTGAACCTTCTTCGGCTTGGCTTGATATCGAGCACATAATCCCACGGCATACGAGATATCTGGTCTGCTAGTGGTGAGATACAGTAGTGAACCTATGATCCCTCTGTAAAGAGTAGGGTTCACATCATCTCCTTCTTTTTCAAGAGCAGCAATGCATGTTGTGCTGATAGGTATGCGCAAGCTCTTGGTCTTCTCCGGACAGTATTTGGCGATTAAGTCACGAGCATACTTCTTCTGATGGATGAATATTCCTTCTTTGGATTGATGAACTTGTAGTCCAAGAAAATAGGACATCTTTCCCATCATGCTCATTTGGAAATGGCTAGTCATGAGATCAGAGAATCTATCGCATAGCTCTTGATTCTTTGATCCAAAGATTATGTCGTCAACATAAATTTGAACTAGCAGAATGTTGTCTCCATCTTTAATTTGAAAGAGAGTTTGATCTATCCTCCCTTTCTGAAATCCATTATTCAATAAAAACTCGGACAAAGTCCCATACCAGGCTCGTGGTGCCTGCTTCAGACCATATAATGCCTTCTTGAGCCTGTAGACTTGATTACCTTGCTCAAATCCCGGAGGTTGCTCGACATAAACTTCCTCCTTGAGCTCGCCATTAAGGAATGCGCTCTTGACGTCCATCTGCATCACATCAAACTCATGGTACGCAGCATATGCCAAGAATAGACGAATAGCCTCTAGTCTTGCTACTGGGGTGAAAGTTTCATCATAATCTATTCCTTCACATTGTCTATACCATTTGGCCACAAGACGCGCCTTGTTCCTTACTACAGCACCTAATTCATCTTTCTTGTTTTTGAACACCCACTTAGTGCCTATCACACTTTGATGTTCTGGTCTGTCGACTAGTTCCCACACATTGTTGCGCGTGAACTCTGCAAGCTCCTCTTGCATGGCATTCACCCAATCTGCATCTAGCAATGCTTCTTCTACTTTCTTGGGTTCTTCATTAGATATGTAACAGGCTAACATGGCATTGCCGTTTCCTTGTCTACTTAGGATAGGGTCATTTACGCTTCCAAGAACACTGTCTAAAGGATGCGCTCGTAGCCATGACGGTCTGATATGTCCTGAAAATTCAGCATCTGGTTCTCCTTCTTGATGTGTTTTGATTAGCTTCTACTACATTCTCCTGGGGTTCAGCAACTGGGACAACTGGTACTCCTTCGTCATCTGCTTCTGGATCTTCATGAATGGGATCGGCATGAGCAGGTATGGCAACGGTTGGAGCTTCAGCAGCAGGTTCCTCCAGGATTGGATTCTCAGCAACTCCTTTGCTAAGATCTTCGGTAGATTCTTCATCTTCTCGATCATCAAGTGTGCCAGTAACATCTAAATTCTCATTTAGATATATAGAGGATGGGGCCTCAGCATGATCATTAGCATCACCGGCCTGGTCAGCAGTCTGGTCACCTGCTGAGTGCGAAGTTTCTGGATTGACATCAGTCGTAGACCTAATCGGATCAGTACTCGTATTTTCAAAAGATTTTTGTAGAGATTGATCATGGATATCATTGGTCTCATGAATATCATTCCTCCTTTCTTTGTCAGCCCTGCGCACTAAAGTAGACTCATCACAAATAACATTACATGTTATTTCCACAAGTTGAGTTGTCTTGTTTAACACTCTATAACCTTTGTGAGAAGGGTATCCATATCCCAGGAAAACGCCTTCATCAGACTTAGGTGAGAAAGTGTTAAGTCTCGACTTCCCATTGTTATGGATATAACATGTTGAACCGAAAGTACGGAAGTGTTTAATAGAAGGCTTACGACCATTATACACTTCATAAGGGGTTTTGTTGAATCTGCCATTAACCGCACTCCTGTTCTGAGTGTAGTAAGCAGTCATGATAGCTTCTCCCCAATACTTTCCATTGAGTCCTGAATCAGCAAGCATGGACCGTGTTGCTTCCTTCAGTGTTCTGTTTTTTCGTTCTGCTAGCCCATTCTGCTGTGGGGTTCTGGCAGTGGACCTTTCATGATGAATTCCAGCCTCCGCACAAAAGTCCATTAGAATTCCATTACAGAATTCCGTTCCATTATCTGATCTAATTCTTTTAACTGTAACTTCCTTGTTGTTCTGCTCTTTATGGATCAGTTCAGGTAGCAGGATCTTTACTTCGTCTTTAGTCTTTAGTAGTTGAACCCACGTATACCTGGAGAAATCATCAACAACCACAAGTGTATATATTTTCTTATTAACTGTGGGTGGTGTGACAGGACCAAACAGATCCATGTGTAGGAGTTCGAGAATTCTTCCTGAGGTATCCTTTTCAGGATTTGATTTGAAGGATGCCTTTGTTTGTTTGCCCTGTTGACATGCTTTGCACACTCCTTCCTTTCGGAAAGATTCAGCAGGCAGTCCTTCAACCAGCTTGTGTTTGGCTAGATGATTGATCGTCTTGAAGTTCAAGTGATTTAATCTTTTATGCCATAGCCAACTTGTTTCCTCTTTGTTAAATGCCACGAAGCATGAATCCTGTTGGCCACTTTGCCAATCAACCACATATAGTCCACCCTTGCGGATGCCTCTAAGCTTTACTTCACCTGTATCCTTATCAACAATATCACATCCAGAGTTAATGAAATAAACATTATATCCATTTTCACACAGCTGGCTTATGCTCATTAAGTTATGTTTAAGGTTCGAAACAAGAGCAGCATTAACAATACGAATTCCATCTTGTTCTACACATCCTCTTCCAATGACTCTTCCTCTGCTGTTATCACCAAATATAACTGAGGATCCATAGACGCTTTGTAAATCTGAGAATAAGTCTGCTCGTCCAGTCATGTGCCCTGAGCAGCCGCTATCAAGAATCCATTCATCTGGAGATCTTGACTCCTTCGCTCTTGGATTCTTCTTCTGCAAGACAATTAAGAGAAGGATTTAGGTACCCGTTTAGTCTTGGGTCCTGCAGGATTAGCAAGTGTCATTGTTCCTTTTGGAACCCACATTTGAGTGATCTTCAAAATTTTCTTCTTGACATCACTCTTTATACCTTTCTCAACCTTAGGATAAGTAAATCTTGCATACTTAGATTGAGGATGAGGTGTGGTAGTGTGTTGTGCCTTCATTGTCCTTTTGAGAAAATTTGTTTTGGACTTAGGCCTTACATAGGTGTTCTGCCTATGTGGTGTATATGCATTATGAGGGGGCTTTACAGCATTGTAATTAACATGCTTGCTTGTATGAAATGAAGATCTTGCTGTCCTGGCAGTAGATGCATACTGCTCGGCAATCCTTCTAGGCTCTGCTGATCTAGGTTGCGAAGCATATGTTCTCGTGTTCTGCTTGAATTTATCATTCCTCAGTTGAGGTTTTATAGCAGACACTCGAGCATTCTGCTGAGGTATAACATACCTCTGCTGTGTTTCCCTAGCATACATTCTAGGATTCTGCTGGGATATATCGTACCTCTGCTGAGGTTCCCTAACAGATGTCCTAGCATTCTGCTGAGGTTTCACAGATTCGCTAATGAGTGTTTCAGCAGATTCCATTTCTTTCAGTTTTTCTCCAAGGATGAATTTTCCAGCAGAGACAAACTGAGTAGTTTTCCGCTTAGAAGATCCTCCTTTATCATAGCGATCATAACCAACACCAGCTCTATCTTTGTGGTGCTTTTGTTGATTAATTGCAACATTCAAAATAGCTTGACTAGTCGTGTAAGTACAAATGCAATTTTCTTTTGGTTTATATTTCAGCGAAATGTTTTCTTTCTCAAGAATTTTGAAATTTTCAGAAAGTATTGAAGATTCGGCTTTCATTTTTGTAAGTTCCTCACTTGCAGACCTTAGTCTTTCGACTTCCTCGGTCAAATTTGAAACTTTTAACTTCAGTGAGGTGTTTTCACCCACAATGACGTTTTTAATTTCGTACATTTTAGAGAATTCTTCACTTAGCTTCGTGAGATAGTCTTCCTCAGAATCTAAAGTGAGATTCTTACAATCATCAAAGGTTACAAATCTAGGGATGTTTATTGAAATTACCTCGTTGTTCTCGGCTGCTAGAGCCGTTTCAGCATTTTGATCAGCATCTGCATCAGCAAATTGATCTTCCACGACGTCTGCCATGAGGACTAGCATGGCTTCTTCATCCTCTTCCTATGAGGATAGATAATATTCCTCATCATTTTCAGGAATGTCCTGAGTTTCTGTCCTGGTTAGGAGCGCTCTTTTGACTGCATTGCCTGCACGTCTTTCAAATCTTTGTTTCAGTCGCTCCCTTTCTTCTCTGCTGACTTTTGGATAGTCATGTTTCAAGTGGTCTGGAGATCCACACTCGAAACAGGTCCTAGGCTTTCGCTCTGCTGAGCGGGCATGAGAAGGTGACTGCTGAGTCTCCTTTGCTTCCTTTTCGCCTTTAGCCTCCATCAGCATCTTCTGAAGTTTCTTCATCTGTTCTTCTAGTTCACTGATCTTAAGATCAGTAGGCTGAGAGCCAGAGGTTGTAGCAACCTCCTCTGATTGGGTTATAGAAGCAGATCTTTCTTGATTGTAAAATGGTTTCTTTTGTTTAAACTTATTAAAATCTTTTTTGACAAAATAAGCTAAATCATCTGAGCTAGCAGCGGATTGTGCTACTGCAGCTTCATTTTTCTTTGACTGTTGTATTATAAATTCATGAGATTTTAACTGAGCAAATACCTCGGATGTAGACATTTTGTTGAGATCTTTCTCACTTAGACTAGTCATTTTAACAAACCAGTCATCTCTGGGGTGTAGTTTAGAGATAATCTTGTGATTCATTTCTCCATTCTCATATTTCTTACCAAGATTATTCAGCTTTCCAATGATGGTATTAAATCGTTCCTCCATGGCCATTATGGATTCACCTGCATTCATAGAGAAAGATTCATATTTATCAACAGCTACCTGCAGTTTATTGCGTTTCATCTGGTCTGTCTCCTGGGAGGACTCGCAGACATACTGCCACATTTCTTTAGCTGTATCGAACTCCAAAGCTTTTTGTGCCATCAGCTTTGGTAGGGAGTCAAGGATTAACTTCTTTGCAACATGCTCCAGCTGAGCTCTTTTCTTGTCTTCACTTGTATATTCCTCAAAAGGTTTTGCAACCATCTGAGGTCTTGGTAGCCTTGGGGGTCTAGGTTGATCTCCTTCATCAGCTCCTTCAGCGGGTTCGGGTACAGGTCCTATAAAAGTGTTAGCTTTCATAATCTTAATGGGACCTCTTTCAAGTACCTCAACCATTTCTGGGTGTATGCTCTGAAGCTGTATTAAGGCCATCTTTTTCCATGTCGAGAAGTTCTCCCTGTTGTACTTTCCAAGAGAGTGATTCAACATCTTGTCTCCTGAGCTAAACAAGTGAAACACAGATAAACAGGTATAAGTGCAAGGAAAATACGGATCAGGTCTTAAGCGACTCAGAAGCAGTCGGTTTTTCAACCTCCTGCTCTGATACCACTTGTTGGTCCCGAAATATCAGAGTCGTCGTGTTGATGACTTAACACGAAATGCAGCGGAATAGTTTTACGTCTCTTGCACTTACGTTATTTTGCAAAAGTTAGTTAGCTCAAGTTATAACTTAAGTTTGAGTTCAGATATACTCTAGCAACTCCGTTGCTAGGTTTCAAATCGATCTTTGAGCAGTAAATTAATAAAACAGTAAACGGACACAAGATTTATAGTGGTTCGATCAAATAGATCTACGTCCACTACTTAGCCGAAATGCTAAGAATTTCACTAGAAAAGTATACAGATTACAAGGAATCGCCTTTCCAATTAAGTAGGCAGTGAACTTTTGGCCTGGCTACTTGACAGCTATCCTCCGTGAGTCTGCACTTCTCTGGTAAGGTTTGGCTGGGGGTCAAGGGCACACCTTCGAAACACCTGCCTTGCCTGAAATGGAAGATTTAGACACTTCCTAATTTTCCTTGAGTATGGCTAGACGCCCGTTCTAGTCTTAACCTTTTCAGGTGTTCGACTGTTAGATTCTTTTCTAAAAGAAAGGAATCTCAATGATTGAAATATCCTTGAATGCAATCAAGAATATCTTCAATGGAGTGTCAG
>JAPKLW010007155.1:5273-15636 GCA_026898455.1 Plectranthus barbatus
ATTTGCGAATTTTCAAAATTTTGTACCGGTGAATTTTCGTGTAATTTCGAGCTGTCATTTTTCGACAATTCTGAACTAATTACAACAAGGGAAACCTTGAACCAATTTCGAGCTGTCATTTTTTTTTACATCTAGAAACATATTTCCAGCATAAAAATTAACTTTTGAAACAGTTTATTAATTTGCGAATTTTCAAAATTTTGTATCGGTATATTTTTGTGCTATTTCGAGATTGTCATTTTTTGACAATTCTTAACTAATTACAACAAGGGAAACCTTAAACACTTACTTTTATGTATCTAGAAACATATTTTCAGCATAAAAATAAATTTTTGAAACAGTTTTTAAATTTGTGAATTTTCAAAATATTTTACTGGTGAGTTTTCGTGCAATTTCGAGCTGTCATTTTGGCAATTCGGAACTAATTACAACAAGTGAAACTTTAAGCACTTACTTTTTTACATCTAGAAACATATTTCCAGCATAAAAATCTACTTTTGAAACAGTTTTCTAATTTGCGAATTTTCAAAATTTTTTACAGGTGAATTTTCGTGCAATTTCGAGATAACATTTTTTGACAATTAAAAACTGTTGATGACAAGGGAAACCCTGAACACTTAATTTTTTACATCTAGAAACATATTTCCATCATAAAAATCAACTTTTCAAATATTTTTTAATTTCGATTTTTTAAAATTTTGTATCGGTGTATTTTAGTGCAATTTTGAATTGAACTTTTTGACAATTCTTAAATAATTACAACAAGGGAAACCCTAAACACTTACTTTTTTACATCTAGAAACATGTTTCAAGCATAAAAATCAACTTTTGAAATAGTTTTTTAATTTGAGAATTTTAAAAGTTTTGTAACGGAGAATTTTCGTGCAATTTTGAGTTGTCATTTTTTGACAATTCTGAACTGTTTACAACAAGGGAACCCTTCACTTACTTTTTTAGATCTAGAAACTAATTTCAAGCATAAAAAAAACTTTTTAAACAATTTTTGAATTTTCGAATTTTCAAAATATTGTACCGATGAGTTTTCGTGCAATTTTGAGCCTGTCATTTTTTAACAATTCTGACCAAATTACAACAAGAGAAACCTTAAACACTTACCTTTATACATCTAGTAACATATTTCCAGCATAAAAATCATCTTTTGAATCTATATTTAATTTTCAAATTTTCAAAATTTTGTACCGGTGAATTTTCGTGCAATTTCGAGATGTCATTTTTTTTTACATCTAGAAACATATTTCCAGCATAAAAATTAACTTTTGAAACAGTTTATTAATTTGCGAATTTTCAAAATTTTGTATCGGTATATTTTTGTGCTATTTCGAGATTGTCATTTTTTGACAATTCTAAACTAATTACAACAAGGGAAACCTTAAACACTTACTTTTATGTATCTAGAAACATATTTTCAGCATAAAAATAAACTTTTGAAATAGTTTTTAAATTTGTGAATTTTCAAAATATTTTATTGGTGAGTTTTCGTGCAATTTCGAGCTGTCATTTTGGCAATTCGGAACTAATTACAACAAGTGAAACTTTAAACACTTACTTTTTTACATCTAGAAACATATTTCCAGCGTAAAAATCTACTTTTGAAACAGTTTTCTATTTTGCGAATTTTCAAAATTTTGTACAGGTGAATTTTCGTGCAATTTCGAGCTAACATTTTTTGACAATTAAAAACTATTGACGACAAGGAAAACCCTGAACACTTAATTTTTTACATCTAGAAACATATTTCCATCATAAAAATCAACTTTTCAAATATTTTTTAATTTCGATTTTTTAAAATTTTGTATCGGTGTATTTTAGTGCAATTTTGAATTGAACTTTTTGACAATTCTTAAATAATTAAAACAAGGGAAACCCTAAAAACTTAACTTTTTACATCTAGAAATATATTTCCAGCCTAAAAATAAACTTATGAAACAGTTTTTAAATTTTGATTTTTTAATATTTTTTATCGGTGAATTTTCGTGCAATTTTGAGTTGACATTTTTTGACAATTCTGAACTAATTACAACAAGTGAAACCCTAAACACTTACTTTTTTACATCTAGAAACATATTTCCAGCATAAAAATCATCTTTTGACATAGATTTTTAATTTGCGAATTTTCAAAATTTGTACCTGTGAATTTTCGTGCAATTTCAGGCTTGTCATTTTTTGATAATTCTGAATTAATTACAACAAAGGAAACCTTAAACACTTACATTTATACATCTAGAAAAATTTTTCCAGCATGAAAATAAACTTTTGAAAAAGTTTTTTAATTTGCGAATTTTCAAAATATTTTATTGGTGAGTTTTCGTGCAATTTCGAGCTGTCATATTTTGACAATTCAGAACTAATTACAACAAGGGAAACTTTAAACACATACTTTTTTACATCTAGAAACATATTTCCAGCATAAAAATCTACTTTTAAACAGTTTTCTAATTTGCGAATTTTCAAAATTTTGTACAGGAGAATTTTCGTGCAATTTCGAGCTAACATTTTTTTACAATTAAAAACTAGTGATGACAAGGGAAACCCTAAACACTTAATTTTTTTCATCTAGAAACATATTTCAATCATAAAAATCAACTTTTCAAATAGTTTTTTAATTTTGATTTTTTAAAATTTTGTATAAGTGTATTTTCTTGCAATTTTGAGTTGACAATTTTTGACAATTCTGAACTAATTACAACAAGGGAAACCCTAAATACTTACCTTTTTTCATCTAGAAACATATTTCCAGCATAAAAATAAACTTTTGAAACAGTTTTTAAATTTTGACTTTATAAATTTTTTATCGGTGAATTTTCGTGCAATTTTGAGTTGACATTTTTTGACAATTCTGAACTAATTACAACAAGTGATACACTAAACACTTACTTTTTTACATCTAGAAACATATTTCCAGCGTAAATGTTGGGAAATCTGCCCAAGGTTTCCTTTCCCAGTAGCCTACTTGTTTAGATTATAGTTTTGGTGGATCAAATCCTAAGTCCTACCAGCGTCAGTTGTCTCTACATAGATCTGGTCTTAAATGTAAAGTCCTGTTTAGGTCTATTGAGTTGTAAGTCGCAGCTGATCAAGACTCATGCTGACACTGTTCACCAGCATGAGTAATGCTTACCACTGGCTACTGTTCACCAGTTGGGAAAGTCTCATCAGCAGGCGGCTGATAAAGACTCGCGCTGACACTGTTCACCAGCGGTGAGAAGTGTTTATGACTGGCTACTGTTCACCAGTTGGGAAGGATTTCATCAGCAGGCGGCTGACAAATCTTACCAGCAGAATACGTGTTTGTGCGTACACTATTCACCAGCGGTGATTCCACCAGTCATGGGAGATCCCAAGAAGAGTTAACATCCAGACTTTTGGTAGACTTTGATGATGCCAGGGCAAGTCACCAGCAGAGACTGCCAGCACAAGATCACCAGTATGTCTACCAGTCAGATGTTACCAGCAGAATTCCAGATTCTCTCTCCCCGCGTAGTAGAGACAAAAAGAAGATGCTCTGAGGAATCGACTGACAAAGGATGACTTTAAGGAAGGATAACTTAAAGTCTATCAGTCACAAGACACCAGTCTTATTCCTCGGACTGACAGAGAGAGCCGTTCTGACACAAAGAGATCTGTGTCAGATAAAGAGGTCAAAGGTATGGTTCCTTCCGGAAAAACATACCTGCCGCCGTCAGAAGGACATCCGAGGTCTGACATCTTTCCGGATGCGTCCAAACGGCTAGAAAGTTTGAATCGGTTCCTGCGGCTATAAATACGTCGCAACCACCAACATTCAAACATCAGATTCCACGAGCGAATGATTTAACGATTCTACTCATCTGCTCAACCACCGAAAGAACTGAAGTTATTGCAAGAGTGCATAAAGTACTTTCGAGGCCTTTCCTAAGGCTTTCCGTGTGTTGATTTATCAAACACGAGACTTCAAGCTTTAAGCTTGTAAGTTAAAGATCTCATTTGGTGTTCTTTCTCTTCGAGGAAGTTCACAGCAGCTCCTGTGCATTCTAGCACTTGAGTTATTACGGGCGAACCTTGCCGCAAAAGGACTTACGTTCTTGGGAGAACTAAACACCCAGCTTGCTGTGGAGGTTGAAGTGACGTGCTCGCACTCCATCAGCTGTGAAGAGTTGAAGAAGGATCCAGGACCGGGAGCGGTTGATCTAGTGAACTGGTGGACAAGGCATTCACCAGCTAGAGATAGATCGTAGGCAACCTGTAACCGATTGCTCATAGTGAAATTTCCAGTGCTTCGACTGGAGAGTGGACGTAGATCGATTGATCGAACCACTATAAA
Organism: Plectranthus barbatus; assembly: GCA_026898455.1. NCBI lineage: Eukaryota > Viridiplantae > Streptophyta > Magnoliopsida > Lamiales > Lamiaceae > Plectranthus > Plectranthus barbatus. The sequence goes on from JAPKLW010007155.1 coordinate 9,595, forward strand.
TCCTTTTGTCATTTATCAGTTTTCTGCATTACATTCTGATTTAAAACCCAGCACTCAAGTGCTGGTGTATGTTCTGAAACTGATATAATTGTGCAAACTTGGCTAAATATTCTAAGTATTTTATCATCAGCTGACCAGTTGCCAGTTGTCAGCTGCGTATTGAGTAACCAGCACCAGCTGACCAGTTGCCAGCTGTCAGCTGTGAGTAAGAGCAAGTAGCGTGCAAAGAAACAATTAACTATTATTTCCGCTGCGTAACGTATATACTCTGAAAAACTGGGACCAACAAGCGGTATCAGGCGCGGTCGGTCTTTCTAGACTGGTCGTACACTGAGTCGCTTAGGACCGAGATCCAAGTTTCCTTGCACTCTACTCTTTCTGTCTGTTGATTAGCTCAGGTACACAAGATGAATGTCCCGAAGCTGATGAACTACAAACCGGAGAAGCATGATATATGGCGAAAGAGGTTGTTTATTCAGCTGAAAAGCGTCCATCCAGAGATGAAAGACGTGCTGGAGAAAGGGCCGATCGAGATCACCAAGACGAGGCACCAGTTAGGAGATCAACCAGCTGCTGAGATCCCAAAGCCCCCAGAAGAATGGAACGCTGAAGACAGGAGGCGGAATCAGCTGGACTCCGTTGCTCTCGATATAATCCTATCATCTCTCCCAGAACCGCTGATGGAGGAAGCCCTCCAATTTGACACTGCCAAAGATGTCTGGGACTACATTGATAGTCTCTGTACTGAGACAGATCAAATGAAGCGCAACAAGTTGCAAGTTGCGGTGGACAAATACGAGTCATTCCAGATGCTGACTGGTGAAACCATCAAGGAGATGGAGGCTAGATTCTATGCCATAGTCAGCGAGCTGAAATCTTTGGACAAGGAGTACTCGAATGCAGAGCTTAATGCAAAGATCCTGTCAAAGATGCCCAAGGAGGACTGGTTTGTGAAAACCACATCTCTTAAGGAGAAGGATCTATCCAAGATGACTCCCAAGGAGCTATTTGCTCAGCTCCAAGCACATGAGTGGGATATCCAAATGGTAAATAAAAATGAAGCCATTCGGACCGTTGGATCTCCCAGCATCAAGACACAAGACGAAGCCTACTTCGTCAAGAGGGATTTCAAGTGGAAGCACAAGAAGCCTTTCCACACTGACAGACCTGCTGGGCCGCACAACCAGCAGAAAGACATCCCATCCCCGTCGGGATCTAACTCAAAAGGCAGCGAGAGCTCTATCGCAGACCTTGAGCAACAGATGAAGAGACTGGCTATTCTTCTGGAGAAAGCCAAGGCGAAACAGGGAGCTTCTCTCAGCTCATCTGATGGAAAATTCGTCAAGAGAGCTCCCCGCGCATGTTATCAGTGCCAATCCCCTGACCATCTCAAATTTGAATGTCCACAAGTGGATAGAGAAGAGCGGGAAAGGCTGAAGAAGCTCTTTGAAGAGCGTGCATCCAGAGCCGTTGCCAAGGCGATGCTGACCAGGACAGAGGTTCCTGATATTCCTGATCATGACGATGGAGAGTATGCATCAGACGAAGAATCAGAAGAGGAAGCGCTACTGGCGCTGATGGTAGCTTTTGGAGAGGAAGCACATGAAGAATGTGCTGACAGTGAGGAGGAACAAACACTGGCTGCTGACGACCAGGTACAATCTGTTCCCTCATTGCACATCATGTCTCCATGCATCCTAGACGATGCTGAGTCGCATTGCTCCGACTCAGAGGTTGTCACTATAGACATTCTTCAACTAGAATTTTTGAAATTTTATGAAATAAAGAATGTCTTGGCTGGCGAAAACACCTCGCTGAAAAATCAGATTTCTGTTTTGACCAATGAGATTGAAAAATCGAGGTCAATCGGTGAAGAGCTAGCCACTCTGAAAGAAACTCACTCAGATTTGCTCAAAAATTTTGAAATTTTAAAAACTGAGAGAGATACCTTTCAAAAGATTGTCCTTGAGCAAGAAAATAAAATAAATTTTTTGAATAAAGGCTCCAAGGATTTGGAAAAGGCTCTAAGTCATTGGAGAAAGCCGACTGATAAGTCCGGGTTGGGATTTATAGAGGATTTGAGCATAAACCAACCCGAACTCACAGCTCACAAGGGTAAGGGCAAACTGGTAAATGCATCAGCACCAGCTGGCAAAACCAGTCAGTCCCGTATGGCTGATCAGCACAGGAATAATAAGACCAGATACATAGGTGAGTCATCACGACAAAATCCTCAACTGGCAAAATCCTCTGCTGACAGGACGCCAGCACACCCTAAGACGCAGACTAAGCCGAATAATTCTAAGGCAATGAAGTCAGCGTCAGCTGCCAGTGGAATCCGACAGCCAGCACCAGCTGTCAAGAGAATCCACGCACAACCTCGTAAGTATGCCAGTCACCAGCATACTTACAAGGGATCCAAATCTCAGAGTTACTCTGAGAGAAGGATATTACCTGATAGGAGGAATACCTATCAGAGGCCTGAGCCCAATCACAAGTTTTCTCAAAGGGCTGTGAAGGCTAGCCATGGTGGTCCACACTTCCAGAGACCACGAAGGCAACACAATGTACCGGAAAAACATTTCCGAAGCTCTCAGCGGAAGAATACTTCCAAAGGAGTTGCACACACAGCCACACCTTCCCAAACCAATCTCATGCATTATTTTAAAAGGAAGGGAAAGGCTACTGATGATGTCAGCAAGGGTAAAACCAAGCTGAAAATCACTAAAGTCTGGATTCCGAAAGGAATTATCCAGCGATCTAACCCTGCAGGACCCGCAGATGATCGGGGACCTAAATGAATTCCATTTCTTTCTTGCAGGTACAGGATCATGCAACACAGCTTCAGAGGTCGAGAGAGTGGATCTTAGACAGTGGGTGTTCAGCTCACATGACTGGTGAAGAGGATCTGTTTGCAGATCTCATTAAGGTCAAAGGACCTCCAGTTATTTTCGGTGATAACTCCAAGGGCAGAGTTATCAGCAAGGGCTGCATCGAGAAGGACGATGTCAAAATTATAAATGTATCCCTTGTCACCTCTCTCAAGCACAACCTCCTGAGTATCAGTCAGCTGTGCGACAGTGGATACACTGTTCACTTTGGGAAATTAGAGTGCCAGATCAAGGACGAGATGACTGGCGAGATCAAGCTGAGAGGTATTCGGAACGGAGGACTTTATACCGTTGACTGGCAAAGCGGGAAGACAGATTCATGCTTCGTGGCCACCAGTTCTATGGAAACTAACTGGCTGTGGCACAAAAGGTTGAGTCATCTGAACTTCAGAACCATCAACTACCTGGCCAAGCATGATCTTGTGGAAGGTCTTCCCAAGGGAGGATTCAAGAAGGAAGGGATTTGCAAAGCATGCCAGCAGGGCAAGCAAACCAAGAAGTCCTTCAAGAACCAGTCGCCAGTCTGCCCCAGTACCAGTCGGGTACTCGAGTTGCTACATATGGACCTCTTTGGACCAGTAGCTCCTCAAACCATTGGAGGAAGACGTTATTCGCTGGTGGTAGTCGATGACTACTCGCGCTATACATGGGTAAAGCTTCTCAGATCCAAGGATGAAGTGAAAGTCATTCTTCCAGATTTGATTGTCAAAGCACAGAAACAGAGAGAAGCTACGGTAAAGCGGATACGATCAGACAATGGGACAGAATTCTGCAACAGTCTGCTGATGGATTTTTGCGCGGAAGCTGGCATTAAGCATGAAAGATCTGCACCAAGGCAACCGCAGCAGAATGGACTGGCAGAACGTAGGAACAGGACGCTGAAAGAAGCGGTCCGGTCCATGCTGGCAGAGTCCGGCTTAGGACAGAGTTTTTGGGGAGAAGCGTTGGTGACGGCTTGCTATATTCAAAATAGAAGCGGGATCAATGACAGACTCAAGAAAACTCCCTACGAAGTTTATTTTGGTCGTAAGCCTTCTCTAGATCATCTTCGTGCTTTCGGTTCACCATGTTATATCCATAATAATGGTAAGTCGAAGTTAAATGCTTTTTCGCCTAAAGCTGATGAGGGTGTCCTTGTTGGATATGGACATCCCTCTCACAAGGGCTATAGAGTATTTAACAAGACCACCAAGCTTGTGGAAATAACATGCAATGTTGTTTTTGATGAAGCTACTTTAGTGCGCAGGACATTACGACAACTGGCTGAAGATGTTCCTGAGGTCAATGATGTCGTTGATCAGTTGGGCAGGAATTCTTCCAATGCTCAACCAACTGGTTTGACTAGACCTATGACTGGATCATCTTCACAACCAGCATCCTCGGTTGCCCATCAGCAATCCGAGAGGGTCGGTGATGCAAATGATCTTGCTGAGACCTTACACTCAATCTCCCTGAGTGGAACTGGCAATAATCCAGGGGGAATACCGTCTGGAATATTTGAACCAGACGACGGTGAACCAGCTGGAGTGGATGGACCAGCTGACAATGCAAATATCGGAGAAGGATCAGGAGATCAGTCAGAGAGTGATGCTGACGAAGAAACAGTTCCGACTGGTGAAGGTCAACCACCAGTTGCAATTGCTGCTCCGACTGGTGAAGTTCAGGAAGCACCAGTCATCAGGACAGAAGAACCAACGCCAGCAGATTCTCATCTTCCTAAATGGCTGAGAAATCACCCACCCGATGCTATTCTGGGTAATCCTGAGAGTTCTATTCAGACTCGACACGGCAGCGCGTTCCTGACTTGCTTTATTGCTCAAGAGGAACCTACTTCCATAGGAGTTGCATGATCACTGTAATTTCTACAGATTAATTATAAGAACAGTGGCAAATAAATTTATAAACCCTAGAGTTATCGATCCAGGGGAATGAAACAACGAAAAAAACCTTGAGTACCAAATTATAGCTTATCAGAAAATTGTTCGAGGCAATCAAAATTTGAAAAGGTTTTGGTATCATAAAATTCAGAAACAATAAAAATACTTCGTCAATTAAAGAAAACTTACTTTAACAGAGAATTTAAAGGGTTTATTCAAATAAATGCGAAAGCTCAGATTCTAGGGATTTCAGTACTATCTTTACTAATATGTAAAACAAATTCATCAAATGCCAATTTAATTCCTTGAAAGATGGAAATCAGAAACATATTGCAAACTTCGTTTTAAGACAATTTACAAAGTAGATTATTGAAATCCTTTATCCTCTCGGTCTCAAGAAATAGTCAATAACTCCAGAAAACAACAGATAATTTCCTATAATCTAATTCTTTCTTTTTCAGACAAGAACACCAAATTATATTGCGAAATCTTTTTCCTGTTAATCAATTTTCACCTTTTGAGTCTCAAATTAATTAACTGAAAACCTAATCAAGTGGCCAACAGAACTAGGTATAATAAAAACACAAGATTCCAACAAATCAATCAAGGAAAGGCATTCGATTGAATTAATTCATAACATGCATTCAAGATAGACTTTTAACCCTAGAATCTGATAGAGGGATTAGTTCAACATATTCATAATCAAAGAAATCATGAAGAGATTAAACCTGGAATAATAATCTGGCATTAAAAACTGATGTTCAATGTAGAAAACAACTTCATAAAAATCCCGTCAACTCTGCCTTGGAAAATAAAACCTAATGCTGAAAAGTATATGACTTGATACCTAGAACTCGCCAATACAAGTGTTTATATAGTGGTGTAGATATAGTATCTAATTTACAGGAAAGGAAAATCCCAAAAAAATCACGTTTCTTCCACAATCGACACGCGTCTCGGCCGAGATAGATGTCATCTCGGCCGAGATGATCTGCTCCGCTTCCCTCCGTCTCGGCATGCCACGATTGCAAATCGACCATCCACCTCGGCCGAGATGGACTTAGTCTCGGCCGAGATGGAGCTCCCGCATCGACTTTTAGCAGCCCGTGTTGTGCACATCTCGGGGGTTTATCTCGGCCGAGGTACTCCTCATCTCGGCCGAAACAGAGCGGAAACTCTTCCTCTCGAACTTCCTTCAATTTCATCCTATTTCCTGCAAAATTCCACCATCATAATACCACCTAACACCAAAACACAATCATGCATAAATATAA
>JAPKLW010007157.1:0-15632 GCA_026898455.1 Plectranthus barbatus
TGAATCTAGATGGAAGTTCGTGACGGTTATTCTCCAATTGGGCAAAATTTTTTCATTTAATTAATTTTCCCCCTTTTATAGATGAGCTAGCAGGGCCTCAGATCGCCCGAGCTGAAGTTGGCTCGCCCGAGCCTCCAGAAGATCCGCGGGGAAATGGGAAGCCCGACCTGGCTCGGCCGAGCCTGCCTCGCCCGGTTGAGCGAGGTCTCTGTTCCACGGCTCGGCCGAGCCTGCACACCGATCGGCCGAGCGAGCTCTCTGTCGGGCAGCTCGGCGGAGCCTGCACACCGCTCGGCTGGGCAACTCCTCCAAGCTTCCGAAACTCCTCTTTTTGCACCGCTCGGGCGAACTTAGCCTCCTCGAACTTCATACTTGGACGATTTTCCTCCAAAACTCTCTAAAATACGCTATATTATGCTCAAAATGTATCCTACATCATTTCAAACACGAAAAAACAAAAACAAGACAAAAGAACGACAAAAACATATGATATGAAGGTAAAATGGCCACAAACATGCACGCTCACACATCGAAAAATAGTTCATTTTACACACATATCAATAACTATAAGAACTTATTTTAATAGACTTGGTTGAATCCAATGTGCATTTTATTTGGGATTTTAATATGCTATGTTGTAATATGAATATGTAGGATTTTTGGACATGAAGTTCAATGAACAATGTTATTTTACCTAAATGCATATTAGTATTCAAATGTTATTAAAATGCAGGTATTATAATGAATAAACAAAGGATATATTTCAATTTTTAAAATAAAAACTTAAATTGTTAATAGTAAATAAAATTGGGATTACTTCAGTTATAAATGATTCAAATGCATATCTATTTTAATATATTATCATAATTTTGCTATTAATATGAAAACTAGCAGATTCATGACATTATTTAAGGTGCAAATGGTACATTTTCTTATATACTATCTTACAATATGTTTATTTTGTGTTTTATTCGATAACCAAAAAGAAGGAGAAACTATTTCACTACAAACACGACATTAATTTATCAATTTAAAAAATGTTATATCTGTTTTCATGATTAATTGAAACATAAAAGAATGGTAAATTATTTCTGCAAGATTTGGTACATTATTTCTGCAATAGTTAGTACATTATCTACTCTACTCATTTACATTATGTCTGTTATATCTATTCAGTTGTAAAAAAACTTTGCACGCTACTATAAAAATAAAATAAAAAACGAACATACAAATTTTAAGAAAAGTATAAACTGCAATTGTATACCTAGTTTATTAATAATGAAAAAAATAATAGCAACACCAAAAAATTTGAGTTATTACATCCTGCTTAAAGTAAATCATTATTACATATCACTTTTTTTTTTTAACTTTGCCACAGTTTCCAGAATCATGATTTGCTAATTGCTTGCATTTCTTACATCTTCGCTTTGGTTTCTTCTCTTGCTTTGCTTTTTCTACACGTGATATCCAACGACTATCACTTGTAGGGATTTCCCGTGAACCGAATCACCAAATCCAAATAAGCAGGACCAAACATGGATGTTGAATACGATATGCAATTCACAAACCCTGGCATGCTCCTATGAATTTAATGCGTGGATATAGAGATTACCGTTAATCCATAGAGTCTGATCCGATCTTTCGCGTTTGAATATACAATCTTTAATTCAACCACGCGATTCAATTAAATCTATGGAAACAGAAATTAGTAAAACTAATTTCTTGATTTAATCGAAATAAAGAAAAATAGAAAGGAAGAAATCTTGTTCTCCAGATCAGATCTTCAGATCTGTATCCCAATGCTGCTCAGATCTGCTACTGGTGAGGATTCCAGAGATCTGTAATGTGTAAGCCGGAGTCGAAATCCCTTCTCCTCCTAAACACAGGCGCCACCCCTGCTCTCTCTCTCCCTAGGGTTTCAAACTGATTTGAATGTTCTGTGGTGGCTTGGGTTTCTCAGAGAGAGCTGTCTATTTATAGACCTAGGGTTTTAACCCTAATGGGCTACTGGGCCTTTTTCAGCATATTTAATTGGGCCAGACCTGGGACCTAATGCAAATAATAAAGTGGGCCTATGAATTAATTAATTCTCATGTCCACAACCCAGGACACAATTAATCAATTAATATTAATTCTTTTTCACCACAGAATTAATACTGACCTACCCCTTTATTACCACGTTATGAGAACGAGCTGCATTTATCTGAGAATCCCCTTATTTAAGGTTACCGGACATCCATTAATTAATCGGAGCCTCTGACAAGCTCTAACTACAATTAATTAATATCTTAAAATTCCTGAGTAGTACCACTCAAACCTTATCCCTCGTGCTTGAACTTAATCAGCCTGCAGGACTTTGGCACGATGAATGTTATTGAGCTCCTCAGGGAATGTCCCCATCCTATTACTTGGATATGGTTACCTAAACCCAGTCTCAGGCGGTACTACACGAACTGCTATTACCCAAGATGCGGATATACGAGCACGTTACTTAGGCTCTCCACCATGGCAAGTCAAAGCAACAGTCAACCCGTGCAAACCCCTGAACCTTCGTTAGGGTTTGGGCTCAATCAATATAACGAGATCTTGTATTCACTGATGTCAGACAGTCGAATACATCTCACTGCGGTCCATCAATATGCCACCTCTGCGTACCAGCATGTCAAGTAACCAAGATAGACTACTTATTCCGACAATGCCGCAGCCATCGGGACAGACGTATCCTCATACGCTGTCTCGGCTGTGATCAGGTTTATGTCTCACTAGGTCAAGTGATCATACTGTCTTCTGCGATCTACAACACGCCGTATGATCGTCCCTATCAGTGAGATAAGAGGATACCATTGTTCATACATGTAAGATTGTTAACAGATAGGAGAAATAAACCGTTGTATACTCATTGTAATAAATGCTTTCAGTATACAAAACCCATCAATCTCCCACTTATACTCAAAGCATAACTAAGCTATTACAGAGTATACAGTCCGTCTATCTAGTCTGCTGTCATTTTAACCACTATCAGTGGTCGGCATCCACCTCAGACCCAGCTCACGAATATGTCTTTCGTAAACTTTCTGCAGCAAGCTCTTTGTAAACGGATCAGCAAGATTGTCAGCAATGTCAATCTTCTTAATTAGCACATCGCCCCTCGATACGATTTCTCGTATGATATGGTACTTTCTCTCTATGTGTTTGCTTGCCCTGTGAGACCGCGGTTCCTTTGAGTTTGCCACTGCACCAGAGTTATCACAATAAATTGTGATGCTCCTCGGCAAACTCGGGCCCAACTCTAAAAGGTATTTCCGGAGCCACACCCCCTCTTTCGAGGCGTCGGAGGTAGCGACATATTCCGCCTCCATGGTGGAGTCAGCAATGCATTTCTGCTTTGAGCTCCTCCAAGATACAGCTCCACCTCCCAGGGTAAACACATATCCTGAGGTCGATTTCTTCTCATCCTGGTCCCCTTGGAAATCCGAGTCTGTATACCCACTGGGCACAAATCCTTACTTTGATAAACTTGGCAGAAATTCCTAGTTCTTTTCAAATACTTGAGGATGTGCTTTACAACAGTCCAGTGCGCCTGTCCAGGGTTAGACTGATATCTTGCTACCATGCCAACGGCATAACAGATATCTAGCCTGGTACACATCATCGCATAAATGAGACTACCCACAGCCGAAGCATATGGTACAAGACTCATCTCGTCTTTCTCCCGCAGTGTCTGAGGACACTGCCCACCAGAAAGACGAACGCCATGTCTGAAAGGTAGTAAGCCTTTCTTGGCGAGTTGCATGCTGAACCGGGCTATCACAGTATCCACATAGGATGCCTGGGATAAGCTCAACATTCTTCTCTTACGATCTCGTAAGACCTTAATCCCAAGAATGTAGCTAGCTTCTCCCAGATCCTTCATTTGGAACTGTTCGGATAACCAAACTTTGATTTCGGACATCACTCCCTCGTTGTTTCCAAATAGGAGTATGTCATCAACGTAAAGTGCAAGGAAGACCACGCTCCCACTGACACAAAGTCGGTAAACACAAATTTTGTTTTCCAACTGTGCAAATCCATAGGATTTAATCACATCGTTGAAACGTAAGTTCCACGACCTTGAAGCTTGCTTAAGTCCATACAAGGACTTCCTAAGCTTCCAGACAAGATGTTCTTCGCCCTTCCTTATGTAGCCCTCGGGTTGCTGCATATAGATGTCTCTACCTTCTTCAAGGTAACCGTTTAGAAAAGCAGTTTTGACATCTATCTGCCAGATCTCGAGGTCCATATGCGCAGCTATGGCAAGGAGTATCCGGATGGATTTGAGCATGGCTACGGGTGAAAAGGTTTCGTCATAGTCAATGCCCTCTTACTGACTATAACTCTTTGCCACCAGCCTGGCTTTAAAAGCCGTGATCTTTCCATCCACCCCTTTCTTTCTTTTGTATACCCATTTGCACCCTATGGCCCTAAAGCTATCCGGCAAATCAATTTTCTGGTATACATCCATAGCAGTTATGGATTCAATTTCAGAGTCCATGGTGACAAGCCATTTGGCAACATCCTTGTCCTGCACTGCCTCTTCGTAAGTCAGTGGGTCAGAGTCCTCATGTCCGTCTTCCGAGCTCAAGTCCGAAGACTCACCCACGAACATGTACCTTTCCGGCTGGAAAATAACTCTCCCACTACGACGAGGCATCGGTGCCATGTCAGTAGTAGGTGCAGTGACTTGTGGTCCTGCACCTTGCACTGAAGAACGTGTCTGTGGTGATGTGCCTCTCACAGGTACACCCACATCTACACGTTCCCCTTCCCTTGGAATTGCATTTTCGTTCTCAATTTCTTGAAGAACGATATCACTCCTTGACCTGTGATTACTCACATACTCGTCCTCCAAGAATCTAGCATTGGTGCTAACAACGACCCTTTGACTCTCAGGACAGTAAAAGTAACCACCTTTCGTTTGCCTGGGATACCCTATGAACAACATTACTTTTGACCTGCTTTCTAACTTATCAGGTTCCTTCGACAGTACGTGTGCCGGACAACCCCATACTCTAAACTTGCACAAACTAGGTTTGCGACCAAGGAAGAGCTCAGAAGGTGTCTTAGGAACTGATTTAGAAGGCACCACATTAAGCACGTAAGCTGCTGTTTCCAATGTGTAGCCCCAAAACGAAATTGGTAAGTTTGCATAACTCATCATTGATCTTACCATCTCTAGAAGAGTCCTATTTCTTCTTTCAGCTACACCGTTTTGCTAGGGAGTACCCGGTGCAGTCCACTGGGATGTAATCCCATTTTCTGACAAATACTGCAGGAACTCTTTACCGAGGTATTCGCCACCGCGGTCAGATCGCAGCGACTTGATAGTTTTCCCGACCTTCTTTTCTACCTCAGCCTTGAACTCTTTGAATTTCTCAAAGCATTCAGACTTGTAGCGAAGCAGGTAAACGTATCCGTACCTTGAGTAATCATCAATGAAAGTGACGAAGTACTCGTACCCTCCACAAGCCTGCGAGGACATCGGTCCACATAAGTTAGAATGGATCAATTCCAACACTTCCTCTGCTCGAGATTGACTAGCCTTGAAAGGCCTAGTTGACATCTTGCCCTCGATGCAGGATTCGCAGACTTGATAAGGTACAGCCCGGACTAGGTCCAGTGTACCGTCATCTGCAAGTCTTTGAATCCGCTTCAAGCTGATGTGACCCAGTCTCAAGTGCCAGAGATATGTAAGATCCTCATCAGAAGAAGTAAGTTTTCTCTTCCTAGGATTATCAATTACGGATGAATTACATGCAATACTTGCGGAAGACTTATGATTACAGTTAACAACATAGAGAGAATTATTCAGCATTCCACGACAGAGAACACAGTTATTACCAATGATAGAAACACCACTATCAATAATAACTGAATATCCATCAACATAAAGTTTGGAAACTCAAATAAGGTTTCGCCGAAAATCCGGCACATACAAAACATCTCTCAATGTTAAAACATAATCATCAAAGTACAAGGTGAAATCTCCAATGGCAGCTACACTCACTTGTGATGCGTTCTCCATCGAGATGGTAACCTCGTCATTCTTCAGCACCCTCCTCGGTGTGAACCCCTGCAAAATGTAACAAACATGATCAGTAGCTCCAGTATCCACTACCCACGAATGAGTAGAAACTGATGCTAAACATGTTTCCGTTACAAATGCAAATGACGTACCTTGTCCCTTGCTTCCGCATGCCTTCTCACTTGAAGTGACACCAACCCTCTTCATTTAATTTGACCTCTTCTCACGTGATCTGTGATCAATCTTGTTCTTGCACACAGTATGAACCACATCTTTCAATGTGCCCAAGCTGTGCTCAAGATCTGATAACTCAGACTCCCATGAAGGTACGAAGGACTGTCCTGCTATGAGATCAGTGAGCAACTCTTTGAAGGAGTACTCACTTCTCTTAGCTACATCCATCTTGAAGTCATAGAATGAGAGCGGTAAGGAGTTCAGGATTATATCAATCTTAGCCCGATCTGATATACATCCACCTCTACGTGTGAATCGTCTCATGGTGTTATCCATCATCATCACATGCAGTGTCACCAAACTGCCATCAACCATTCTCTTACAGACTAGGTCTTTTACGAGATCACAGTTGATAGTTCGTTCCACTTCACCAAACGTGGCCACTAAGTCCATCCAGGTCGCAACAGAGCTACAATAGCCCATGTACTTGAGCTTGAGTTCTCTAGACAGGTTATCTGAGATTAACTTGTAAGTAAAATCCTCAGACGCCACCCATCTGTCATAGTACTCTTTCTCACGTCTAGAGACTTTATGGTAACGTGGGGCAAGTGGCATCATAGTGAGAACAAACATGTGTTGTTTAGTCAGGAGGATATACTCAATACAGTATCTCCATTCATGGAAGTTTGGGCCAGTTAGAGGATTGAGAGCAAGTATTTTTCTTTTAAAAGGTTTCTTTATGCGCACACATAATTTCTTTGTCATTATATTTTCCAAATTTTTGCATGTAATTAAACAAGCCCAAAAATTCCCAAAATATAATCCAACAAGAAATTAATCACATAAGCATGCTTGAAAGCTGTAAATAATAAAAGCGATAAAACATGCTTTTCCTATTATCTACACATGCTTAATTGTGCACATAAATAAATCACATATCATACGAGGACAATTAAGGCAAACAAAAATTCCTCGTGGCCCCAAAAAAAGAAAAAAAAATCTATCTATTATAATTTGAATTTTGAATTAATTTGGATAAATCCAAATCTTTTCAAATCTTCCAAATCTTCAAGGGCCTTCAAATCTGGATACACCAAATCTTCTGGATTTTTAGGCCTTTGTGATCTGATGATTTGCCCTAACCCTAATGCAAACCCTAGGGTTTACACAAGATTGCACAAACCACCAAAACACGAGCCACCGCGACGGGACAGCACCAGCCGACGACAGCCGTAGACACCGCCGACCGCGCTGCCTCACGCGCGCAGGCCGCGCGCCGTGCGCGCCCCGCACGCCCAGGCCGCGCGCCTGCCGCGCCGCGTGCCGTCGTTCGCCGTCGGCTCCGTCTTCGTTCTTCGTCCTCGACCCATCCAATTACATGAATTTGAAAATTACAAAACAACTATTCTATTACAATTTTCAAATCTACACTAATCACGGAATTTCTCGTGATTTTACAAAAACAATTCAGCCCTACACAGATAAACCACCGCGGGCTGAATCAACGGGTTGCCACGAGGAACAAAAACAAAACATCCACAAAATAATAAATTCATTCATGCATACAGAATTTAATTATGCACAAAAGAGCCATAAATCAGAAACCTGGCTCTGATACCAATTGTAGGGTTTTTCCGTGAACCGAATCACCAAAACCAAACTGAACCGGATCGATTTATGGTTATTGCACATAATTAAAATTCTCAAAACCCTAGCATGCTCCTATGAATTTAATACAAAGATTTGTGGATTTAGGGTTTACCGTAACTCCGTCGAGTCTGAACCGATCTTTCACGTTTGAATTCCAAATCTCAATTTAACCACGCGATTCAAATTTATCTGCGGAAGTAGAAATTAGAAATCTAATTTCAAAGAATAAATTCAAAAAACAAAGAGGAGAAGAAAAGAAAAATCTGTTCTCCAGATTAGATCTTCAGGGCTGTGTCCCAATGCTGTTCAGATCTACTACTGGTGAGGACTCCGTAGATCTGTATTCTGAGCAGGACCAGAATCGGAATTCTCCTCCCTCTTCTCCCAAAATCGGCGCCTCCCTCTCTCTCTAGGTTTAGTGTGTTTCAACTGTGTTACAACTTATGAGAGAGAGCTGTCTATTTATAGACCTAGGGTTGTAAACCCTAATGGGCCATTTTGGGCTCAATTCAGCATATTTAATTGGGCCAGTCCTGGGACCTAGTGCAAATAATAAAGTGGGCCTATAAATTAATTAATTCCCATGTCCACAACCCAGGACACAATTAATTAATTGATATTAATTCTTTTTCACCACAAAATTAATACTGACCTACCCCTTTAGTACCACGTTATGAGAACGGGCTGCATTAATTGAGAATCCCCATATTTAAGGTTACCGGACACCCATTAATTAATCGGAGCCTCTGACAAGCTCTAACTACAATTAATTAATATCTTATAATTCCTGAGTAGTACCACTCAAACCTTATCCCTCGTGCCTGAACTTAATCAGCCTGCAGGACTTTGGCACGATGAATGTTATTGAGCTCCTCAGGGAATGTCCTCATCCTATTACTCGGATATGGTTACCTAAACCCAGTCTCAGGCGGTACTACACGAACTGTTGTTACCCAAGATGCAGATATACGAGCACGTTACTTAGGCTCTCCACCATGGCAAGTCAAAGCAACAGTCAACCCGTGCAAACCCTTGAACCTTCGTTAGGGTTTGGACTCAATCAATATAATGAGATCTTGTATTCGCTGATGTCAGACAGTCGAATACATCTCACTACGGTCCATCAATACGCCACCTCTGCGTACCAGCATGTCAAGTAACCAAGACAGACTACTTATTCTGACAATGTCGCAGCCATCCGGACAGACGTATCCTCATACGCTGTCTCGGTTGTGATCAGGTTTATGTCTCACTAGGTCAAGTGATCATACTGTCTTCTGCGATCTACAACACGCCGTATGATCGTCCCTATCGGTGAGACAAGAGGATACCATTTTTCATACATGTAAGATTGTTAACAGATAGGAGAAATAAACCGTTGTATACGCATTGTAATAAATGCTTTCAGTTTACAAAATCCATCACTTACCAGAAAGCCTTTTAGTCACATCATCAGTACAATATGATTGCAATTCATCAAGATCTGAACCATGAGCAGACTTCAACAAGTGAGCTTTTTTCCATCTATCAACAACATACTTCTCAGGTATTGTGGCTATACCATTGTTTTTTAAAACCCAAAAAAATATGACAGCATAATCCCTTCAGACTGCAACACCCTCAACATACGACATTTGTCCGCTGCACAGACAATGTCTGCTTGTACTACATGAAAAATCTTAGCTTTATATACTAAAGAAGCATGCTTCTCTAAATCCACATTTGTATAGAAATTAGGACAAAGAGATTTATCGAGATAATTCAACTTCACACTATTGTGCCTTTGTGAATCTAAAGCATGATTATAATGCATCTAAAATTCTAACAAGTTTGACCTGCACCTCGTATACCTCTTGAAGAAACTGTTCTCACACTCTGAAATAGAAGTAGTTTTAACCAAGTCACTCATACTAAAGTCTCGAAAAAAGGCAGGAACCCAAAAATGCCTATTCCCAAACATTGATATAAACCATGGATGAAAAGCAAGCCCATACCTGATCATAATATCACACCACGACTGATAAAAAAAATCAGGCTCAATAATCTCGGACCAGACACATGCATTTAGTTTTTTTAAACCCTTCATCAACACGTAACTCTTTAGTAATCTTATCTGCCAATTTGAGCATGATATGCCACATGCACCAGCGATGACGTGTCCTAACAAGAACCTGTTCAACAGCAAGCTTCATTCCTAAATCTTGATCCGTTATGATAAGGCTTGGTATTGAACCCATACATGCCACAAATTTCTCAAACGACCATGCAAAAGATGCAGCTTCCTCTCTACACAACAATCCAACGGCAAAGCTAACAGGCTTCCCATAGTTGTCTTTACCAGTGAATGGTGCAAATATCATACAATATATATATTTAAAAAAAATTAAACCATAAACAAATGTAGTATTCATATTATAGATAATGTACTATAAAGACAAAAAAAAAATGTAACTAACATGTTGTTTAACGTAATACAAAATTGACAAGCAAAAATATAAACTCCAGTAGATAATGTATCTGCATCATAAAGATAATGTAACTAACAATACACAAATAATGTAACATAAAAGAAGTAAAAACATATACCCGTTTGTTGAGTACGTTGTATCAAATGCAACCACATCACCAAATAAATGATAGTTTCTTCGTGATATTGGGTCGCTCCAGAACAACCTTGTGAGTTTATCTTATGCATCAGTCTCAAAATCAAAAGTAAAGGAATCACACATCTCTTTTTTTTTTTCTTCATTTCATTCAATAGAATTTGAGCATCACATCCCTCAACAAAGGCTTTCATATCACGAGAAAAATTGCGCACCTCCATAATAGAACACCCCACAACATCATTACCCCGCATAAGTTCAGCTAGTAATTTTTTAGAAGCTGTCGGACCAATGTTTGCCTTAGCACAATCTAAAATGAAAGTTTGATGTGTAATATCAAGACTACGATTCACTTTCATGAACTTTCTATGCTCGATTTCTACAAGTTCATGATTGTGAGCTTTAATAAACAGATGAACAACATAACCAAAGTATGCAACATATTTAAAAGCAATTTTTGCTTTGCAACCACATTTATTACTAACACCTCTCCAACAATTAGGATGGTAATCAGGTGCAAATCCAAACTCACTATTTGAAACAACAAGCTTTTCCCCCTCTCGAATTCAAACTACATGCCTCCATGTATAAACATTATCAACTTTCTTTGCTCTTGACAATCTTATTTCAAAACCAACTGTTGTAGCATATAGTTTATAAAATCCCACTCCTTCATCTAATGTGCGAAAACTTTGTCCATTATATAGTTTCAAGGACATCTCTTAAACAGGGACAAAATGAACTACAAAACACACAAATTGAATAAAATGTTATGTTAAATAATGTAACATCAACATGAAAGATAATGTAACAAACAAACCTATAATAATGTAAAGTTATAATACTGTAATAACATATATGAAGATAATGTAATACTGAAATATTGAATAATGTATCACTAACATAATTTAATGCGCCATATACATGAATTAAATATACATCTACATGAACCATGCAACGAGAAACAACCACGTTTAACTGTTCAATTAAAAAAATTGTGAAAATGAACATCACATGACAGTAATAACATAAAATCCTATACTAAAAAGTCCTATTAACACAAAACAACAATTGCATAATCAACGTAATGAAAATAAACAAAAAACAACGAACTAACGTGAAGTATAATCAACGACTCTATTTTTAAAACTGAATTACAAAAAATCAAACCTTCATCACTTGTGTTTATGATTATAAGATAACTGAATTCACAAATTGCTTTGAAATTCTTGACGAACCACGGTAGATTACAATCAATGATCGCAACCCAGCGACGATACTTTTCGTGCGAACAATCAACCAGACCAATCAAACAATGGACAATAACAATTGAATTACACGACGATGAACACCAACGATAATTCTCGTGCGAAGAGGAAAAATAGCGACAAATCTCAAAACAAAAAACAGCGAGAAATCTCAACACGAAGGCGAAGAAAAAATCTAGAGCAGATCGTAAAATAGAAATCCTGAAACTCTGTTTTGGAAACTCTTTAATGAAATCTATTTTAATCATATTGTTAAAATACCATATAACCCTTAATGAATTAAGAATAAGGAAATATAAATTAAAATCTATAATTTCATAAAAAATGAGGACCACAAGATCAAAAAAACAAAGGGCTGAGATTGGGCCTCATATAACATATGGGAGTAAGGTAACATATGATCACAACTCTCTCTCTATATATATATATGGGAGTGGATCACATATGTTAGGATTCTTGTTAGAGAAATCCTCCCTTACTTTTGATGTTTTGGTGGGTCAAAGAATATAAGCCATCTTAGTCAATTTTTCCACTTTCTAGAGTTCTAAACTGTAATCCTTGTATAAGACCAATCGAGTTGTAATAGAACTTAGACTGAAGATCAAGCAATGGAGAATGATCGAGAACTGACTATCATCACGCCTGGCCTTAACCGAAAACTGAGTTGGAGCACTCAGTTTAAGGTCTAACCATACTGACAAGAAGAAGTCAGTATGAGGGCCTTCCCAAACTGACTAAGGAGAAGTCAGTTTAAGGGATTACCATACTAATCTTAGAAAATCAGTATGAGGGTGTTTCACATACTGACTATGGAAAGTCAGTATGAGGATTTACCATACTGACCGTGGGAAGTCAGTATGAGGGCTAAACTGTACTGACTCTTAAAAGTCAGTATAAGAAGCCTCAGTCGGACACAGGCATTTGCAAAGTGTCGAAGTCAGTATGAGGTTATTCAAAACTAAGTTCCTCAAGTTGTGAAGAAGTCTGACGAAAAGTTAGTGTATCGTACACTGACAATGGGCAGAGCAGAAAGGAGACCTAAGGCATGGGCTATGATTGGACAATATAATCCATGAGTCTAACGTCTGGATTTATGTGTCTAACGGATAGAAATTCAAATTGTCTTAGGCTCTCCTCTCTATATAAAGACCTGCCCTCTCAACCTTAACAGGTTACCTGAACTGAAATTCAAAATCAACTAGTCTAAAGAGACAAAGGGCATATTCAGGTCATCTCTCCAAAAAACTCTCTTGGAGTTTTTCTGTGTTGTAAACACGAGACTTGAGTCTCCAACTCAAGTTACCCACTGTGCTATCTTCTCCTAGCACGAGGCTGAAGCTTTAAGCTGAGGCTCTTATTGGTGACTATATCTCTCTGAGATATCTTCACAACAGTCAGTTTCTGTTGGTCCCAGATTATAGTATGTATAATATGCAGCGAAAGTATAATAACAGTTATTTGCACTCTTAACGCGGCCAGTTCAGGTTCAATTTACGACTCAGTTTTAAACAACAGTTTTAAAAACGACAGTTTGTATTAGCCAGCAGTTTAGGCAACCAGTTTACAGTTATGTGCAGTCAACAGTTCTACACTTCAATACTTTCAGAGAAGTGTTGAAGGTTTCAAAACACAATTGAAAATTGTATGGTGCGTAAAGTAAATAAAAATGTAAATGATGCAGGATATTTATAGTGGTTCGGAGCCTTAAGTCCTATGTCCACTCTTCGAAAATTAATTCAGTAATTCACTAAGTAATGAAGATACAATCCTCACGATCTATAGCCAAATGTTGTAGAGACCACCGTCCACAGCAGAACAGATCACTCGCCCAGGTTGTTGTTCTTCACTCCTTCTTTAGTTCTTCGAAGCTAGTTGGCACCTTGAAGTCTCCTCAGAACTGGTAGTCGTCGGAAATGGATCGAGGACAAACCTCCCTTCTTCTTCTCCGGTGGGTGGATGGTTGAGTTCTTCCCAGAATGTACGTTGGTTGGCAGTTGTCCGTGAGAACCTTCTTCTCCTTAGAGAGTCAGGTTGCTGTGTTCTTACTTGAAAAGTAAGAACACCAATAGAGTAGATTAAGTCGAAAGACTTAATCCTCGTGTACACAGGGTCACACGGTGAATCTATGAAGATTCCTTAAGCAATAAAGCCTCATGTTCAATAAATGAACCACGGAGTTAATGCCTTCTTGCTAAAGAGCTTTTAATGCTTTGACTTTTAAATTCGGCAGAGTACGACAAGGTTTTTAAGTGCTCAATCGGATTTGTTTGTCTCTGATCCTCCTGCTATTTATAGTTGGAGATTTGAAAATAACCAGTAGAGACATTTCGACGGATGTCCAATCAGTGTACATTCTTCTCTGTAAAGTAGACCTACTCCTTTGCCTTTCCTGAATCACTGCCATGCTTTTTGCAGGGGCAGTTTGTACTTGTTGTGTCAGACGCCGAACAACGTTGTACTCCAGTCATAAATTAGTGTATCTTCGTCTCTTATTATTGACTCTTTAATGTTCTTTTATGACTGATTGGCATCTTCCTTTTCACGTGTTTCTTTGATGTGAAACTGTCCTGGTCTGAAATTGTGAGCGCCTCTCGACAGTTTCTTTATGAAAACTGTGTCCACAGTTTTCTTTGCTATACGATCCTCAACAGTTGAAAAAATGTCTGCACAGTATTTTGCGTCCGTTCTCATCCATTATCCTTGACAGTTTTCTCGTCTGGACGACTTCCACTTTAAAAACTGTTCCACAGTTTTTGACAGTTTTCTTCTCCTAGACTATTACAACTCGATCATCCTATACAAGGATTACATGAGGTAATAACTCTAAGGCCTAGACTTTGGTATATAGTTTTGACACATCAAAACATCAATTTAAAGGAGATATTTCTTCATCCATACCTAACAGTTTCCTAGTCTGGGATTCTGATTCTCACGGGCGTATGTGTTGGGAAATTTGGCTAAGTTTCCCTTCCCCAGTAGCTACTTGCTTAGATTCTAGTTTGGTGTTTTGGTGGATCAAATCCTAAGTCCAACCAGCGTCAGTTTGTCTCTAGAATAGCTCTAGTCTCAAATGTAAAGTCCTGTTTAGGTCTTTTGAGTTGTAAGTCGTAGCTGATCAAGACTCATGCTGGCTACTGTTCACCAGCATGAGATGTGCTTACCAGTTGAGAGAAGTCTCACCAGCAAGCGACTGACAAAGACTCATGCTGACACTGTTCATCAGCATGGAGAAGAGCTATTGACTGGTTACTGTTCACCAGTTGGGAAGATTTCACCAGCATGAGGCTGAGAGATCTTACCAGCAGAATATGTGTTCTGGCTGATACTATTCACCAGCGGTGAAGCCACCAGTCACGGGAGATTCCAAGAGATAACATCAGACAAATTGGTAGACCTTGATTGTGCTAAGGCAAGTCACCAGCAGAGACTGCCAGCACAAGATCACCAGCATGATCTGCCAGTCGAAGGTTATCATCAGAATTGAAGATTCGCTCTCCCGAAGACATAGAGACAAAAAGAAGATTCGTCGAGGAATTAACTGACAGAGTATGACTTTAAGGAGGATACCTTAAAGTCTATCAGTTCAAGACTATCAGTTCCGATTCCTCGTACTGACGAATAGAGTCGTTCTGACACAAAAAGATCTGTGTCAGATAAAGCGACCAAAGGTATGGCGCTTTCCGGAAATTCCTACCTGCCGCCTGCAGAAGGACATGCGAGGACAGAGACTTTTCCGGATGTGTCCAAACGGCTAGTATTTGAATCTGAATCTCACGTCTATAAATACGTGAGATCCAACAGCATTCAATACTCTTAGCCAACTCTTGAACTACCGAAAGCTCAAACGCATTCATATCAGCGAATAAGCAATCTTTC
>JAPKLW010007158.1:0-15631 GCA_026898455.1 Plectranthus barbatus
AAACCTAATATCTAAGGTTAGCAAACCTTATGATGAAATGTGAAATTAGGTTGTTCAGTGGACGTACTGAAACCTTGGAGAGATAAGGATCTGTGTGAATTTATTTAACTAAATCGATCGTGTCTCAATGCTGTGTGGTAACTGAGACTATGTGCACAAAATGGTGACAGTGGGTAGAGTGGTTCGTCCATTCCCAGCTGTTCATCGTAACTTGGAAGTGGGCCAGCTTCCAGTTACAAAATGATAAACAGATATGTTAACATGTTAGTTAGCCGGCAAATGAAAATGTTTTGGGTAACACGGTTTCTTTTAGTAAAACCCCGTGTTTATCTGTGTGTGTTGCATAGCATTCATACTTAAACTGTATTTTTCGGGCATGTTTCCATTGGGTACAATTGTACTCAGCCCCTCGTGTTATTTCTAAAACGCGCAGGTTGATCAACGAGGATGGAGAAGTGGTGGTGTAAAGAATGCACTGGATTTGTACAGATTTTGAAGATCCTGTGATATGCATCGTCACATGCATATCACCATCACGCCGCACACACCGTTGCACCGCTCTCTGAAATACTTTTCCTTCCCTTGTTTAAAACTTTTGAAGAAAACCAAGTTTAACTGTTTTACTTGTTAAGTTTCCCTTTTGAATGTATATGTGGTTTTTAAATTGTAAGTTATTCCGCTGTTTATTTTAAATGTTTGAAAATCGATAATCCACGACTGTAATGTGCCTCGTAGTTGGGAAGGCTAAATGGGGGCGTTACAGAAGTGGTATCAGAGCCAGGTTGTAAAAAAAAAAAAAAAAAAAAGTTGAAATTGTTTTTAAAATTGTTTGGAAAACTTTGAGTTAAAAACAATTTGGTTTTGAGATTTGATTGAAGGAGACTGCTCGTACTTTACACCCCACTCCATCCTGCTCAACCTGAGGTATGTTCTTTAATTGTTTTAAAGTTACATGCTTGCAAGATTGTATAGTGATTGAGTCACTTTAAACATTTTGAAGTTAAAAGAATTTTGAAAAGATAGCACAATGTTGATTGTTGCTGAAAATGGTTTGAAAGTAATTATGTGTATTGATTGAAAGTGGTTGGAAATGATTTGAGTTCATGTGTTAAACGAAGAGTGATTGAAGGTTGTTGACGAAAAGTACGCATGTTTTTTTTTAGAGTCGAGCAGAGTGCTGACTTTGTTGAATGTGTTGAAAGAAAGTTATTGATGTATGTTTGAGAAAATCATGAGATTGTGAAAATTTATGAAAGTGTTTGGTTTTGGCACCGGTTGGATGACCTTTGAAATAGTGATTTCAAAAAAAAAAAAATCATTAGTTTGAACTGTGTGTGTGCAAGCAGTGTAAACTTTTGGTGTTAATGCTTCAAGGATGTGTTAATTGTGAGTCGAGCTGTAAGAAATGTTGAGATGTTAAATAACTTTGAAAGTTAAATTAGGATGGATTAGGACATGACTAACTGACTAATGGCCTTAATTGTCGAACTTAGAATAATGTTGGACTTGGTGTATAAGAGTGAGTCAGGTGACTGTTGAAATTGAAAATTTCTTGTCAACTGGAAAATCCAGTAATTGATTGAGTGTGCAGAATATATAGAAAATGGAGAACGTACAAGGAGGTAGGGGTCAAGGGCGAGGACGAGGACGCGGATGCGGTCGAGGCAGAGGCCGAGGTCGTGGTCGAGGTCGAGTCGACCAACCGCATGAGTATGAAGTACCGATTATGGAAGAAATTCCTTACTTTGATCCATACGAGAACGTGGAGATATTATCTGATGATAACAGTGGTACACATCAAGGTTCATATCAGTACCCACCACCGGAGGAAGTAGGGGCTGCAGCATCTATTAAATTGGTGGAAACATTCAGGAAACAGCAGCCGCCGACTTTCGAAGGACTTGGAGGTCCCGCAGTTGCAGAAGAATGGGTAAGGGAACTTGAAAAGATTTTTAAACACATGCGGTGCACCGAACTGGACAAAGTAAACTGTATGACGTACCAGCTGAGGGGAAAAGCCGATCGTTGGTGGGAGACTTATGTCAAGTCTCTTCCGCCAGCCGAGAGGGAGCAAATCAATTGGGAAAAGTTCAAAGAAGCGTTATATGAGAAATTTATCCCTAAGCAATACAGAAGGGATCGAGAGATAGAATTCTTTCTTTTGGAACAAGGTACCATGACAGTCGAGGAATATGATACGAAGTTTGGAGAACTTTTGCAGCATGCACCTCAGCATGCAGATACGCCTGAGAAAATGTCTGATAAATTCCGTGAAGGATTAAAAGAGGATATTCGGACTCAACTGGCTACGATTAAAGGACTGAGTTACCAAGAGTTACTGAGAAACGCCTTAGATATCGAAGCTTCCAAAAATAAGAAATAGTTACCAGTTTGGGGAAAGCAGGAACCCCAATCTTCTTCCCAGCCGCAGAAGAGAAAGTTGGAAGAAGGATCGAGGCAATTCCAGCAAGGACATGGGAGTCAGAAGCGTCAAGATCAGGGTAACTCGCAGAATTTTCAAAGGCGGAATTTCAACCAGGCTTACCCAGGGAATGAGAGACAGACGATCCCCGGAAATAATCAAAGGAATGCAGCTCCGCCAGTGTGTAACAAATGTGGAAACAGGCATAGTGGAGAATGCTGGAAAGGAGGTAGAAAGTGTTATACCTGTGGAGGAGTCGGACATCTGGCCATTCAATGCCCTAATGCTCAAACAGGAATGGGACAACGACAGACTTTTCAGAGGCCACCGAATCAGCAATTGAGAGCGATGAGGGGAAATCGCCAACTTTGGAGGGGAAACTTTGGAAACCGAGGAGGAGGTCGACAGGAAAGAGGAAACCAACCTCCACAGCAGGATAGAGAGCAACCCGAGCAGACTCGAAGGGCAAGGGCGTATGCTTTAGAAGGAAATAGAGATGAGGGAAACCTTGCAGGTATGGGTGTTATTAATGACATACCCGTTATGGTGTTATTTGATACTGGCGCATCGCATTCATTCATCTCATCTGCATGCGTGGAAATCGTAGGGCTCAAGGTAGAAAAGAATAGCCATGAACTTAATGTAGCATTGCCTTCAGGACAGATAGCTATATCTACCTTAGTATGCCGCGATCTGAAAATCAGATTAGATGAGCATGAGATTACGGTAGCGGAGTTAAACGCTATGGATATGTATGACGTGGACATAATCCTAGGAATGGATTGGCTATCGATGAATAAAGCAACGATCTTATGTCATGAAAGGAAGGTTATTATTCCACGACTAGAGAATAAAGAATCTTTCATATATGGGTTTCAAAGGAGACAAAGAGTACCGGTTATTTCAGCGTTGCAAGCCTCGAAACTGTTATCAAAGACTGGAAACCAGGGATATTTGGTATATTTAGAAGGTGAAGAAAAAGATGAGTTGACAGTTCAAGACGTACCCATCGTTCGAGAATTTGAAGATGTTTTTCCTGATGAGTTACCAGGACTGCCACCGGACAGACAAGTGGAGTTCGTGATTGATCTAGAGCCAGGAGCAGCCCCGATTTCTAAAGCACCGTATCGTATAGCGCCCAAAGAGTTGCAAGAACTGAAAGTGCAGTTGCAAGAACTCCTGGATTTGGGATTTATCCGACCGAGTGTTTCACCATGGGGAGCTCCGGTCCTGTTCGTTAAGAAGAAAGACGGGTCGATGAGAATGTGTATAGATTATCGGGAGTTGAACAAGTTGACCTTGAAAAATCGTTATCCTTTGCCTAGGATCGATGACTTGTTCGACCAACTTAAAGGAGCGAGCACGTTCTCCAAAATAGATCTTCGGTCGGGCTATCATCAGTTGAAGATCAGAAAGGAGGATATACCGAAGACAGCTTTCAGAACCAGATATGGCCACTACGAGTTTGTGGTGATGCCGTTCGGGCTCACTAATGCTCCAGCAGTGTTCATGGATTTAATGAACAGAGTTTTCCACCCTTATCTCGATAACTTCGTATTGGTATTCATCGATGATATTTTGATATATTCGAAGGGCGATAAAGAGCATGAGCAACATTTGAGAACTGTGTTACAAACTTTACGAGATGAAAAACTTTATGCTAAATTTAGTAAGTGTGCCTTTTGGTTAAGAGAAGTGACATTTTTGGGTCACATTGTGTCGGACGATGGTATCAAGGTGGATCCTGCCAAGATACAGACGGTGATAGAATGGAAATCACCAACTACGCCGAATGAGATTCGTAGCTTTCTTGGTTTAGCGGGCTATTATCGAAGGTTTATTGAAGGTTTCTCAAAGATTGCCAAGCCAATGACGCAATTGCTTCAGAAAGGTACGAAGTTCGTTTGGACAGAAGACTGTGAGGAGAGTTTTCAGAAACTAAAGCATCTTCTGACCACAGCACCAGTTCTAGCCGTACCAGAACCAGAGAAGAATTTTGAAGTTTATACTGATGCATCGAAGAATGGATTGGGTTGCGTGTTGATGCAAGATGGAAAAGTGATAGCTTATGCCTCAAGACAATTAAGACCTCATGAGGTAAATTATCCAACTCATGATCTTGAGTTAGCAGCAGTAGTTCACGCGTTGAAAATTTGGAGGCACCATCTTTATGGAGTTAAATGTGCAATATTCACGGATCACAAGAGTTTAAAGTATTTCTTTGAGCAGAAGAACCTGAATATGAGGCAACGAAGATGGTTGGAGTTAGTCAATGATTATGACTTGACAATAAATTATCATCCAGGCAAGGCGAATTCAGTTGCAGATGCATTGAGCCGGAAAAAGGAAACTCAACTTGGATGCATATTGACCAGAGAAGATAGATTGATACGAGAATTTGAGAAACTTCGTCTTGAAGTTATTTCACCTTCGATAAGAGACAGGTGTGACATAGCCGCTTTAACTGTTGTGCCAGATTTAAGGCAGAGAATCATTGAAGCTCAAAGGTCTGATGCAGAATTCGAGGAGTTGCGTCAGAAGATTAGAATTAAGCAGGCAAGCGAGTATAGGGAAGCATCGGATAATGCACTGATGTTCAGAGATAGAATCTTGGTGCCAAAAAGGGAGGAATTGAGGAACGAAATCATGAGTGAGGCTCATGATACTCCTTATACCGCACACCCAGGGAGTACAAAGATGTATCAAGATTTAAAAACTATGTACTGGTGGGACGGTATGAAAAAGGATGTAGCTATGTATGTGGAGAAATGTCTGGCATGTCAGCAAGTTAAAGCATTACATCAGCGGCCTTATGGGAAGTTACAGCCGTTAGACATCCCAGAGTGGAAATGGGAGCATATTGCCATGGACTTTGTCACGGGATTGCCGAAGTCGCAGAGAGGAAACACGGCAATATGGGTAATAGTGGATCGTTTAACGAAAAGTGCCCACTTTTTACCAATCCGAGTCACCTATGGATCAGATAAGCTAGCACAACTGTATGTCCGAGAGATTGTCAGACTGCATGGAGTTCCTGTAATAATTACGTCTGACAGGGACGCAAAGTTTACGTCTCATTTTTGGATTAGTCTGCAGCAGGAGTTGGGAACGCGCTTGAATTTTAGTACTGCATTTCACCCCCAATCAGATGGCCAGACAGAGCGGACTATTCAAACTCTCGAAGATATGCTAAGAACAGTGGTTCTGGATAGAGGAGTGAGTTGGGAGCCAATCCTACCGCTGATAGAGTTTGCTTATAATAATAGTTATCAAGCGACAATCGGGATGGCCCCATACGAGGCATTGTATGGAAAGAAGTGTCGCTCACCACTATATTGGGATGAGGTGGGTGAAAGACAAGTTCTTGGACCTGACGCGATCAGAGAAATGATTGAAGTTGTCCGTCAAATTCGAGAAAGGATAAAAGAAGCTCAAAGTCGACAGAAATCTTATGCTGATACAAGAAGAACTGAACTACAGTTTGAAGTTGGTGATAAGGTATTTTTGAAGGTGTCACCATCGAAAGGGATTGTTAGATTCGGAGTTAAGGGAAAGCTACGACCCCGTTTCGTAGGACCCTATGAGATTTTGGAGCGCATAGGCCCAGTGGCTTATCGCCTAGCTTTACCTCCGAGCATGGGTAATGTGCATAATGTATTCCACGTGTCTCAATTAAGAAAATACGTGTATGATCCGAAACATGTGATACGTCAAGAAGAGATTGTCCTGAATTCAGACTTGCATTATGAGGAGAAACCAGAAGCTATTTTAGATCGCAAGACGCAGAAATTGAGGAACAAGACGATCTCGTTTGTAAAGATTTTGTGGAGACACCACGGGCTGGAGGAAGCTACGTGGGAGCTCGAAGATAAGATGAGGGATAAGTACCCTGAGCTGTTTATAGCACCCTAGAAAATTTCGGGACAAAATTTTTGTAAGGTGGGGTGAATGTAATATCCCGTATTTAATTAAGCGAGTTTATGCTTAATTAATTGAATAAGGGAATATTTAATTTTTTTTTAGCAAATTATTATTTCTTTGCTTTTGAGAAGAAATTAAACACCCATTGAGATTCGAGGGTCAAATTTGGATTATAATATACCAATGGGATCGTTTCGAGAAAACGTGAGTGACTATGAAGTCACAATTTATAAAGGAAGGACAAGTGCAATAAGGGTTAACTGGGAATATTAATATTTGTGATTATATTCACAACTTGCACTCGGGAAGTCCATTTCTTAAACCGAGCTAGGAAATGCTTGGAAATAAAATAAGGAAGGATACGAAACGATCGGTATATTTTTCTGAGACTCGAATAGTGTTTAATTAATTATTGAATTAATGGAAAAGTGAAAAAATTTTGTCTCCGAAAATTTGAAAAATTATATGAATGAGACGGGCTCGTTGAATGGAGCATTTTCATATAATTGTATATTTATTTTGAACTCGATAAAATGAGTTAACGGAGGAAATTATACTCAAATTGAGGTGGGGAAAATATTTTAAAAAAAGAAAAAGAAAAAGGGAAAACAACTTTTCTTCATCTTGAAGAAAAACACGTCGAGTATGCATGTACATATATGTTGTGTGGTTGTGGTTGGAGGATTTAGGGCGGTGGAGATGGTGAGGCGTGGAGTTGTTGTATCCATTGCACAAAACAAGCAAAACAACAAAAGTTGCAGCACTACATTATCATTTTCATTCATCACATTCAGAGAGAAGAGAGTGAGCAGCGAGAAAGGAAAAGAAAGAGAGGCGTAAGAGAGAGGTGAGATTTGTTCGCTTCTCCAGATCAAACCATATTTGTGCAGCTCTTTTTCTTGGTTCCTCACCTTCTTTTCTTCGTTCGATCAGCAGCAGAGAGAGTGAGAGTTGAGAGCAGAGGCGAGAAAGATAGCAGGAAAATAGAGAAAACCCCAGTTTTCCCATCACCCGACCCTGCCCTGAAACTGCGCGATTTCCGGTCACCGAAGACCGTTTTTCCGGCGATTTCTCACCACCATATCGTTCCTTGTTCTTCAAGGATCACGCAAAGCACACCCACATCTCAATAGGAGAAGCGACAAGGAAGTTACGAGCGTTGAAAGGTACCCCGTTGGTTTCGAACCATTACGGCTTTTTAATTGAAAACTCGTACGAAACTTTGCCGGATAGGATTTTAATTGCTAGATTTGTGTTCCTTGTGTAGAAAGGAGTGTTTTGAGTGCCTGCACTACCTCTTTTGTCGAGAAATCCGATCGTTCACTGAAGAAGAAGCGACGTACGTAAGCTCCCATTTTCAGATTTTCTGTTCGATTGTTTCGTGCGTATTTCTTGCATTTGAAGCATGGATCGTGTTCTAGAATGTCTTAGGATCATTTTGGTATGTTTATTTGGTGTTGGTTGTGGTTGGGGAACAAGGAAACGGGAGCAGGCCGGCGGGGGGATTCGCACGGCTGCTACTGTTTCGGCGCGGCTGTGCTGCTCTTCCGTCGACGTCGGCCGTCGCGGCTGGTCTGGCCGGAGGTGGCGGCGGCGGTCGACTCGGCCGGCTGTGGGCGGAGCTGCTCCGGCAGCCGCTGCCTTCTTCTCCGGCGACTGTTTTTCTTTTCCTTCCACTTTCAAAAATATATCTTCTTCTCTCTCTTATATCATATATATTGTTATATTATATTTATTATATGATTATCATATATTATTATTATATGACTATTATATATATATTATTTTTATATATTATTATTATATTATTATTATTATTAAAAAAAATTATTATTTATTTATTTATTCAAATTATTTAATTATTTAATTTTGTTATTGGATTATGTAATCAAATGTCGAGAGTTGGTTGAATCGATTGAAGTAGGATTGGAAGCATGTTTAAGAGTTGGGATTTGAATTTGAATTTAAGATTGGACTGTGTGAAGTAATTGGTTAGAATTTGTTAAGTTAGATGTTTGTCCTAGTTTATCCATCCTAATTAGTGGTATATTGTGATTATTGAAGGAAGATAGGAGGTAAGGAAATCAAGCTCGGACTACACAATTAACGAGGGAACATCTAGTCAGTAAAAGCTTAACATCAGGTGGGAACTATTTTCGATATAAAATCAAAATGCGTTTTGTTTTCTAAAGCATGTGTAAAATGTTTTATTTTAAAACGATTGCTATGCATAAAATATTTTGTGTTGCATATCTGTTCCTCTGTTTGATTCCTATCAACAGAGAGATTGATTATGAGATGAGAACCAAGCCCTATAAGGTGCTTGAGCTAATCTTATTAATCCATGATGATAAAGGTTAGAAAACCTAATATCTAAGGTTAGCAAACCTTATGATGAAATGTGAAATTAGGTTGTTCAGTGGACGTACTGAAACCTTGGAGAGATAAGGATCTGTGTGAATTTATTTAACTAAATCGATCGTGTCTCAATGCTGTGTGGTAACTGAGACTATGTGCACAAAATGGTGACAGTGGGTAGAGTGGTTCGTCCATTCCCAGCTGTTCATCGTAACTTGGAAGTGGGCCAGCTTCCAGTTACAAAATGATAAACAGATATGTTAACATGTTAGTTAGCCGGCAAATGAAAATGTTTTGGGTAACACGGTTTCTTTTAGTAAAACCCCGTGTTTATCTGTGTGTGTTGCATAGCATTCATACTTAAACTGTATTTTTCGGGCATGTTTCCATTGGGTACAATTGTACTCAGCCCCTCGTGTTATTTCTAAAACGCGCAGGTTGATCAACGAGGATGGAGAAGTGGTGGTGTAAAGAATGCACTGGATTTGTACAGATTTTGAAGATCCTGTGATATGCATCGTCACATGCATATCACCATCACGCCGCACACACCGTTGCACCGCTCTCTGAAATACTTTTCCTTCCCTTGTTTAAAACTTTTGAAGAAAACCAAGTTTAACTGTTTTACTTGTTAAGTTTCCCTTTTGAATGTATATGTGGTTTTTAAATTGTAAGTTATTCCGCTGTTTATTTTAAATGTTTGAAAATCGATAATCCACGACTGTAATGTGCCTCGTAGTTGGGAAGGCTAAATGGGGGCGTTACAGAAGTGGTATCAGAGCCAGGTTGTAAAAAAAAAAAAAAAAAAAAGTTGAAATTGTTTTTAAAATTGTTTGGAAAACTTTGAGTTAAAAACAATTTGGTTTTGAGATTTGATTGAAGGAGACTGCTCGTACTTTACACCCCACTCCATCCTGCTCAACCTGAGGTATGTTCTTTAATTGTTTTAAAGTTACATGCTTGCAAGATTGTATAGTGATTGAGTCACTTTAAACATTTTGAAGTTAAAAGAATTTTGAAAAGATAGCACAATGTTGATTGTTGCTGAAAATGGTTTGAAAGTAATTATGTGTATTGATTGAAAGTGGTTGGAAATGATTTGAGTTCATGTGTTAAACGAAGAGTGATTGAAGGTTGTTGACGAAAAGTACGCATGTTTTTTTTTAGAGTCGAGCAGAGTGCTGACTTTGTTGAATGTGTTGAAAGAAAGTTATTGATGTATGTTTGAGAAAATCATGAGATTGTGAAAATTTATGAAAGTGTTTGGTTTTGGCACCGGTTGGATGACCTTTGAAATAGTGATTTCA
The DNA here is from genome assembly GCA_026898455.1 of Plectranthus barbatus. Taxonomy (NCBI): domain Eukaryota; kingdom Viridiplantae; phylum Streptophyta; class Magnoliopsida; order Lamiales; family Lamiaceae; genus Plectranthus; species Plectranthus barbatus. The sequence continues at coordinate 10,009 of JAPKLW010007158.1, forward strand.
AAAAAAAAAAAATCATTAGTTTGAACTGTGTGTGTGCAAGCAGTGTAAACTTTTGGTGTTAATGCTTCAAGGATGTGTTAATTGTGAGTCGAGCTGTAAGAAATGTTGAGATGTTAAATAACTTTGAAAGTTAAATTAGGATGGATTAGGACATGACTAACTGACTAATGGCCTTAATTGTCGAACTTAGAATAATGTTGGACTTGGTGTATAAGAGTGAGTCAGGTGACTGTTGAAATTGAAAATTTCTTGTCAACTGGAAAATCCAGTAATTGATTGAGTGTGCAGAATATATAGAAAATGGAGAACGTACAAGGAGGTAGGGGTCAAGGGCGAGGACGAGGACGCGGATGCGGTCGAGGCAGAGGCCGAGGTCGTGGTCGAGGTCGAGTCGACCAACCGCATGAGTATGAAGTACCGATTATGGAAGAAATTCCTTACTTTGATCCATACGAGAACGTGGAGATATTATCTGATGATAACAGTGGTACACATCAAGGTTCATATCAGTACCCACCACCGGAGGAAGTAGGGGCTGCAGCATCTATTAAATTGGTGGAAACATTCAGGAAACAGCAGCCGCCGACTTTCGAAGGACTTGGAGGTCCCGCAGTTGCAGAAGAATGGGTAAGGGAACTTGAAAAGATTTTTAAACACATGCGGTGCACCGAACTGGACAAAGTAAACTGTATGACGTACCAGCTGAGGGGAAAAGCCGATCGTTGGTGGGAGACTTATGTCAAGTCTCTTCCGCCAGCCGAGAGGGAGCAAATCAATTGGGAAAAGTTCAAAGAAGCGTTATATGAGAAATTTATCCCTAAGCAATACAGAAGGGATCGAGAGATAGAATTCTTTCTTTTGGAACAAGGTACCATGACAGTCGAGGAATATGATACGAAGTTTGGAGAACTTTTGCAGCATGCACCTCAGCATGCAGATACGCCTGAGAAAATGTCTGATAAATTCCGTGAAGGATTAAAAGAGGATATTCGGACTCAACTGGCTACGATTAAAGGACTGAGTTACCAAGAGTTACTGAGAAACGCCTTAGATATCGAAGCTTCCAAAAATAAGAAATAGTTACCAGTTTGGGGAAAGCAGGAACCCCAATCTTCTTCCCAGCCGCAGAAGAGAAAGTTGGAAGAAGGATCGAGGCAATTCCAGCAAGGACATGGGAGTCAGAAGCGTCAAGATCAGGGTAACTCGCAGAATTTTCAAAGGCGGAATTTCAACCAGGCTTACCCAGGGAATGAGAGACAGACGATCCCCGGAAATAATCAAAGGAATGCAGCTCCGCCAGTGTGTAACAAATGTGGAAACAGGCATAGTGGAGAATGCTGGAAAGGAGGTAGAAAGTGTTATACCTGTGGAGGAGTCGGACATCTGGCCATTCAATGCCCTAATGCTCAAACAGGAATGGGACAACGACAGACTTTTCAGAGGCCACCGAATCAGCAATTGAGAGCGATGAGGGGAAATCGCCAACTTTGGAGGGGAAACTTTGGAAACCGAGGAGGAGGTCGACAGGAAAGAGGAAACCAACCTCCACAGCAGGATAGAGAGCAACCCGAGCAGACTCGAAGGGCAAGGGCGTATGCTTTAGAAGGAAATAGAGATGAGGGAAACCTTGCAGGTATGGGTGTTATTAATGACATACCCGTTATGGTGTTATTTGATACTGGCGCATCGCATTCATTCATCTCATCTGCATGCGTGGAAATCGTAGGGCTCAAGGTAGAAAAGAATAGCCATGAACTTAATGTAGCATTGCCTTCAGGACAGATAGCTATATCTACCTTAGTATGCCGCGATCTGAAAATCAGATTAGATGAGCATGAGATTACGGTAGCGGAGTTAAACGCTATGGATATGTATGACGTGGACATAATCCTAGGAATGGATTGGCTATCGATGAATAAAGCAACGATCTTATGTCATGAAAGGAAGGTTATTATTCCACGACTAGAGAATAAAGAATCTTTCATATATGGGTTTCAAAGGAGACAAAGAGTACCGGTTATTTCAGCGTTGCAAGCCTCGAAACTGTTATCAAAGACTGGAAACCAGGGATATTTGGTATATTTAGAAGGTGAAGAAAAAGATGAGTTGACAGTTCAAGACGTACCCATCGTTCGAGAATTTGAAGATGTTTTTCCTGATGAGTTACCAGGACTGCCACCGGACAGACAAGTGGAGTTCGTGATTGATCTAGAGCCAGGAGCAGCCCCGATTTCTAAAGCACCGTATCGTATAGCGCCCAAAGAGTTGCAAGAACTGAAAGTGCAGTTGCAAGAACTCCTGGATTTGGGATTTATCCGACCGAGTGTTTCACCATGGGGAGCTCCGGTCCTGTTCGTTAAGAAGAAAGACGGGTCGATGAGAATGTGTATAGATTATCGGGAGTTGAACAAGTTGACCTTGAAAAATCGTTATCCTTTGCCTAGGATCGATGACTTGTTCGACCAACTTAAAGGAGCGAGCACGTTCTCCAAAATAGATCTTCGGTCGGGCTATCATCAGTTGAAGATCAGAAAGGAGGATATACCGAAGACAGCTTTCAGAACCAGATATGGCCACTACGAGTTTGTGGTGATGCCGTTCGGGCTCACTAATGCTCCAGCAGTGTTCATGGATTTAATGAACAGAGTTTTCCACCCTTATCTCGATAACTTCGTATTGGTATTCATCGATGATATTTTGATATATTCGAAGGGCGATAAAGAGCATGAGCAACATTTGAGAACTGTGTTACAAACTTTACGAGATGAAAAACTTTATGCTAAATTTAGTAAGTGTGCCTTTTGGTTAAGAGAAGTGACATTTTTGGGTCACATTGTGTCGGACGATGGTATCAAGGTGGATCCTGCCAAGATACAGACGGTGATAGAATGGAAATCACCAACTACGCCGAATGAGATTCGTAGCTTTCTTGGTTTAGCGGGCTATTATCGAAGGTTTATTGAAGGTTTCTCAAAGATTGCCAAGCCAATGACGCAATTGCTTCAGAAAGGTACGAAGTTCGTTTGGACAGAAGACTGTGAGGAGAGTTTTCAGAAACTAAAGCATCTTCTGACCACAGCACCAGTTCTAGCCGTACCAGAACCAGAGAAGAATTTTGAAGTTTATACTGATGCATCGAAGAATGGATTGGGTTGCGTGTTGATGCAAGATGGAAAAGTGATAGCTTATGCCTCAAGACAATTAAGACCTCATGAGGTAAATTATCCAACTCATGATCTTGAGTTAGCAGCAGTAGTTCACGCGTTGAAAATTTGGAGGCACCATCTTTATGGAGTTAAATGTGCAATATTCACGGATCACAAGAGTTTAAAGTATTTCTTTGAGCAGAAGAACCTGAATATGAGGCAACGAAGATGGTTGGAGTTAGTCAATGATTATGACTTGACAATAAATTATCATCCAGGCAAGGCGAATTCAGTTGCAGATGCATTGAGCCGGAAAAAGGAAACTCAACTTGGATGCATATTGACCAGAGAAGATAGATTGATACGAGAATTTGAGAAACTTCGTCTTGAAGTTATTTCACCTTCGATAAGAGACAGGTGTGACATAGCCGCTTTAACTGTTGTGCCAGATTTAAGGCAGAGAATCATTGAAGCTCAAAGGTCTGATGCAGAATTCGAGGAGTTGCGTCAGAAGATTAGAATTAAGCAGGCAAGCGAGTATAGGGAAGCATCGGATAATGCACTGATGTTCAGAGATAGAATCTTGGTGCCAAAAAGGGAGGAATTGAGGAACGAAATCATGAGTGAGGCTCATGATACTCCTTATACCGCACACCCAGGGAGTACAAAGATGTATCAAGATTTAAAAACTATGTACTGGTGGGACGGTATGAAAAAGGATGTAGCTATGTATGTGGAGAAATGTCTGGCATGTCAGCAAGTTAAAGCATTACATCAGCGGCCTTATGGGAAGTTACAGCCGTTAGACATCCCAGAGTGGAAATGGGAGCATATTGCCATGGACTTTGTCACGGGATTGCCGAAGTCGCAGAGAGGAAACACGGCAATATGGGTAATAGTGGATCGTTTAACGAAAAGTGCCCACTTTTTACCAATCCGAGTCACCTATGGATCAGATAAGCTAGCACAACTGTATGTCCGAGAGATTGTCAGACTGCATGGAGTTCCTGTAATAATTACGTCTGACAGGGACGCAAAGTTTACGTCTCATTTTTGGATTAGTCTGCAGCAGGAGTTGGGAACGCGCTTGAATTTTAGTACTGCATTTCACCCCCAATCAGATGGCCAGACAGAGCGGACTATTCAAACTCTCGAAGATATGCTAAGAACAGTGGTTCTGGATAGAGGAGTGAGTTGGGAGCCAATCCTACCGCTGATAGAGTTTGCTTATAATAATAGTTATCAAGCGACAATCGGGATGGCCCCATACGAGGCATTGTATGGAAAGAAGTGTCGCTCACCACTATATTGGGATGAGGTGGGTGAAAGACAAGTTCTTGGACCTGACGCGATCAGAGAAATGATTGAAGTTGTCCGTCAAATTCGAGAAAGGATAAAAGAAGCTCAAAGTCGACAGAAATCTTATGCTGATACAAGAAGAACTGAACTACAGTTTGAAGTTGGTGATAAGGTATTTTTGAAGGTGTCACCATCGAAAGGGATTGTTAGATTCGGAGTTAAGGGAAAGCTACGACCCCGTTTCGTAGGACCCTATGAGATTTTGGAGCGCATAGGCCCAGTGGCTTATCGCCTAGCTTTACCTCCGAGCATGGGTAATGTGCATAATGTATTCCACGTGTCTCAATTAAGAAAATACGTGTATGATCCGAAACATGTGATACGTCAAGAAGAGATTGTCCTGAATTCAGACTTGCATTATGAGGAGAAACCAGAAGCTATTTTAGATCGCAAGACGCAGAAATTGAGGAACAAGACGATCTCGTTTGTAAAGATTTTGTGGAGACACCACGGGCTGGAGGAAGCTACGTGGGAGCTCGAAGATAAGATGAGGGATAAGTACCCTGAGCTGTTTATAGCACCCTAGAAAATTTCGGGACAAAATTTTTGTAAGGTGGGGTGAATGTAATATCCCGTATTTAATTAAGCGAGTTTATGCTTAATTAATTGAATAAGGGAATATTTAATTTTTTTTTAGCAAATTATTATTTCTTTGCTTTTGAGAAGAAATTAAACACCCATTGAGATTCGAGGGTCAAATTTGGATTATAATATACCAATGGGATCGTTTCGAGAAAACGTGAGTGACTATGAAGTCACAATTTATAAAGGAAGGACAAGTGCAATAAGGGTTAACTGGGAATATTAATATTTGTGATTATATTCACAACTTGCACTCGGGAAGTCCATTTCTTAAACCGAGCTAGGAAATGCTTGGAAATAAAATAAGGAAGGATACGAAACGATCGGTATATTTTTCTGAGACTCGAATAGTGTTTAATTAATTATTGAATTAATGGAAAAGTGAAAAAATTTTGTCTCCGAAAATTTGAAAAATTATATGAATGAGACGGGCTCGTTGAATGGAGCATTTTCATATAATTGTATATTTATTTTGAACTCGATAAAATGAGTTAACGGAGGAAATTATACTCAAATTGAGGTGGGGAAAATATTTT
>JAPKLW010007159.1:0-15626 GCA_026898455.1 Plectranthus barbatus
GTTGCACCTGTTCCACTTCACACTGCGCGACAGAGCCTTGTCGTGGTACATGACGTTGAACTGCAACGAGATCTCAACATGGGAGGAGCTGTGCAAGCTGTTCCTGATCCAATTTTTTACACCCAGCAAAACTATTCAGTTGCAGACTCAGATTTCACAATTCAGGCAGTTTTCTGGAGAGTCACTGTACGAGGCTTGGGAGCGCTTCAAGGATCTCTTGCGCTCCTGCCCTTGCCATGGTTTTACTGAGAAGCAGCAGATGTGTCATTTTTACAAAGGACTGGACAGGGAGACCCAGAAGCATGTGAATGCTTCAGCTGGAGGGTCACTGACTGCTAAACCACCACAGGAAGGGTTAGCTTTACTGGAAATGATGGCAAAAAGTGAGTACAACTGGCCAGCAGACAGGGATGATCACAGAATAGCAGCAGTTGATGACACTGGAGATTTAGTTGCTGAGGTTAAGTTGATGAGGAAAGAGGTGGTTGCTTCCACCAAATTACTGGAGACCCGGATTGCTAAGTTGGAAAATAACCTACCTCAGCAAGGTTATGGGCAAGGGAATGAGATGCAAGTGGAGGATGTAAACTATGTGAACCAGAGGAACTTCAACAACAATCGAGAGTATCCGTCAGGGAACATGGTGTATCATCCCAACAATCGGAATCATCCCAATTTCTCTTATGGGAATCCGAATAATGCTCTGCAGCCTCCACCTGGGTTTTCTGCAAACCATGGAGCAACGAATGAGCCAAAGGAGCCAAGCATGAGGGAGCTTCTGACCCAATTCATCGCAGTCTCCAATGCTAAGTCTACGAAGACAGATGGGGAAATTGCTCAGCTGCAGAATAATATGGGGGAGATGGGAAAGCATTTGAAACAGATCGACATCCAAATTTCCCAAATTGCTAATGCGATTGGTAACCAGCATACCCCTGGGCAGTTCCCTAGTACTACTGTGGTGAACCCGAAGGAGCACTGCAATGCCATTACCACTCGTAGTGGTAGAGGATACGAGGGCCCATCTGTGCCCATTTCTACGCCTGTGCAACCTGAAGTTGCACAGCCTGCTCCTGTTCTTCCTGAAGAAGAACACAATCAAGAGAGTAAGGGTACTCGTCTGGAGTACAGAACTCCTTTTCCTGGCTATATCGCTATTCCTTTCCCACAGCGATTTGCTAAAAGGCCATCTAAGCCCGCTGACACGCTTGTGCAACCTGAAGTTGCACAGCCCGACCCTGTTCTTCCTGAAGAAGAACGTACTGAAAAGGGTAAAGAGGTCTGTCCTGAAGACAGACCCAAAGTTGCTGGTCCTGTTGCTGTACCTTTCCCGCAGAGATTCGCTAAAAAACAGAAGGAGGAGAGGTACAAGCGCTTCCTGGAGCATATGAAGAAGATCCACATCAATCTACCTCTGATTGAAGTGGTGCAGAAAATTCCTGGGTATTTGAAGTTTCTGAAGGACATGGTTACCCAGAAGAAGCCCTTTGGCGCGTTCGAGACAGTAAACCTCTTCGAGGAATGCAGCGCCCTTATTCAGAAGAAGATGCCAGTAAAAAGGGCTGATCCAGGATGCTTCTCAGTCCCTTGTACCATTGGGGGACATAATTTCGAGAAGGTCCTCTGTGACTCGGGGGCGAGCATAAATCTGATGCCCCTATCCATCTTCAAGAAGCTGCAGATTGGGAACATCAAACCAACTACCATCAGGCTTCAGATGGCTGACAGGTCGGTGAACTACCCTAAAGGGGTAGTCGAGGATGTACTGGTGAAGGTTGGGAATTTTGTTTTCCCAGCCGATTTCGTGGTTTTGGACATGGAGGAAGACAGAGGCATTCCGCTGATACTTGGGAGACCATTTCTGAACACCGCGGATGCACTGATTGACGTGAAGAAAGGAGAGCTGAGCCTGAGAGTGAATGATGAGACAGTCACGTTCTCCATCTGCAAGGCCATGGAGAAGAAGAACTGCGGTGGGCGATTCAAGGACTCTGACCGGATTCCGGACACTGATCTACCTGATCCCTAGGTCCACCTCTACTGTGTCTAGCTACAGACAATAAATAAAGCGCTTGTTGGGAGGCAACCCAACTTTCTATCTCTTTCTAGTTATTTAAATTTATGTTATTTCTTTTTATTTTCATATTTTACGTTCACTTGTGGTTGTTGAGTTTGTTGGTACAGGAACAGAGCTCGAAGTACTAGAAGTTGCATAAGTCTATGGCCCGCTCTCCACCGCAGTGAAATTTATCGAGGTTCTCCACACATCTCCGTGATCCTTTTTCCCACAAACTTATTCTCTCCTGTGTATCGAATAAGTTTGGGGGGAGGAGGAGGTGATCGGTCGATGTGTGTGTTTCTTCCTTATTTTCTTTTATGTTTAAACTGCTTTTGTTATTAGTTTGGTTATTTGAGTGGTTATTTGCGGAATTAGAGTTGATTAGGATTTTTTTTTCGTTTTATTTAATTTTGCTGAGTCTGTACTAGGAGCTTGAGTATTGGATAGGAAAGAATTGATATGGTGTTTATTTTTGCGTTATTGATCAAGTTTATGATGACAGCCCTTTCTTTCTCGTGAGACTTGTATTGATTGCTGTGAATGATTTGGTGATGTGTGAATGGATGAAATTGATTTTGGCCTCTTGAATAAGCTTATAGCTATGTGAGAATTTGAGCCTATTTTTGTTTCATTGAGAGTATGTCGCTGTGCATTTGATCTCTAGAACTTGCTCTGGTTTCTTGCTCAAAATTACGTAGGAGAGTGTCAAGGGTTTAGAAATGATCTTAGGCCATCTTTTCATAAGCCACAATGAACCCAAACACTAACCTGAAACATTACTCCTTTGTTAGCGCAGTTGAGCCTGAAAGCCTTTTCTTTCTTAACCCGGATGATAGGAGGTGTGGATGGATTTGTAAGGGTATCCAACAATGTTAGGTGGTGAAGATAGAGTCGTTGTCTAGAGCTGTATGAGGGGCCGTCTTTGTTAGTTACATTATCACAAACACTGTCTTCTATACAATTTTATCCTTGGTGAAACCCCTTTGAGCCTGTACTTTTCTTTCTTGTCTATGAGTCAGGAAAAGTGTTGTAGTTATATCTTGTCTATGGGAAAGTGCTATATACGGGTGAATAGTGTCTTGTCTATAAGATTTGGGTGAAGTAAAGGGTAGATTGGTTTCTATTGTTCATAATTAGCCTTAGAGTCCGTGGTTTTCTGTTCTTGTCTATAAGTGAAAGCCGGGATTCCTTCTTGTCTATGAGTTGAGGTGAAAACAAAATTTGGTGGGCAATAGTTGTAATATTTGTCTTGTCTATGAGACAATATTTATAGGAGGATAAGAAATCTTTATTTTGTGTTCAAAATGAGGTTGGTCCTAAAAATTTATTGTGATAGTAGTTAGTCAGACATGTGGTATGTGATGAGGAAGATGTGGAGTGAATGGAGTTATAAGGATGAATTTATTTAGTCACTTTTAGCCAAATTTTCCATACCTTTCACCAATGTGCCTACATTAGAACCTGAATTAAAGACCTTTTTGATCTTTATCCTAGCATTCCCATAGTCAGTGGAGAGTTTAGACGATGAGCAAGCTTATGGTAGAAAGAGTGTGCAGTTGACAATTTGAGAGTATACACTAACCTTTCTTACAATCTGAGCGAAAAATGAGTGATACACTATCCTGTGAGAAGCGAACTTTTAGAGGCCAGGATTGAAATTGTCTGTTTGCATTTAACTGATGAATGATGCAGTGATTAGTGTGGGAATCACAAACCCATTTTGTGTCTGAAACATCTAATGATCAATTAATGCACCCCCTCGTGTTTATTTCTGTTTTGTTTTGTCTTTTCATTGTTCGAGGACGAACAATAGTTTAAGTTTGGGGGGTTTGATAAACACTCACTCTGTGCATTTTATTGATATATTTATGCTTAGATTATACTTCAGATTGAGCCATTACGTGATGTTTTCAGGCGTTATTCTTATTCTTTAAGGAAATATTACGTTTGGCTTTGTTTGATGTTGTTTTGCACAGATTTCATGCGTATTTGAGTCTGAATGAGTGCCGTGGAGCCAATCGATGTTTGTTTGCATCAAGAAGAAGAAGTGAGAAAAAGACTGCACCCACATATGTTTTAGGCCAAGTTTCAATGGAAACCCATTCCGAAAGCAGTTTACGTTCAAAGAAACAATCACCAATTCCTCCACACATGGAATTCGAGCTAATGGAGCATACCAATAGATAGATCTTTGAGCTAGCTTTCCAATGCAACTGGAATCAGGTCAATCGGAGTTCGGGAGCGAAAGTTATGGCCAAAACCGTGAGACTGCGCAAGCCGTCTACGCAACCGGCGACCCGGTTGCATAACCGGCGACCCAGTTACGCAACCGGCGACCACTCCTCCCAGCCTGCGACCTGCTGCTCCAAAACGGCATTCACCTGCTCCAACGGCGACCCAGCTCCAAACCGGCGACCGGGTGTACATGTCGGCAGATCGCCGGCTCCGTTTTTTTTTCCTTCGTGACAGAAACGGCGACCGCCTTTTCCTTTCTGTGCTCGCCGGACGTGTTTGCAAGTTTACGTAACTCGCATATCTTTTGGCCCAAGTCACATAATTCTTCCATATCTTTTGGGATTGAAAATTCCCACCTATATATATGAGGTCCAAAAGCCAGGAAAAGGTTCTCATTTTTTTTCCTTCCACCCTGCTACGATTACTCCTGCTTTTATTTTTCCAATTTCCTGAGGATAGAGAGAGAATGCACAACAATTCAAGGGAAACTTGAAGAGCATGCCAGGATTTGAAGATTGAAGACTTTTACGGTTTTTCAATTCCATGTTTTCTGATTTTATGACTCTTCATTCTCTTGTTTTTCTGGGATTTAGCATGATTGGCTAAACCCATTTGTGGATTCTAGGGTTTTGAAACTTTGTATTTATTCATTCAACAGTTTATGCAATTTAATGTTCCTTTTCCTTTGATGTTCTAATTTAATCTGGGATTTTCATGAATTGTGATTAACTGGCCATTAATTGTGATTTGAATTGGTAGTTTTTGAACCGAGAGGTCTAGGTTATCAATTAAGACGCAAATAAATTAGATTTATTAGAACAATTGTCCGAGAGGAAATTGAACTTTTAAAGGGTTTTGAAATCTAAGGTTTTTATCAAGAGTAAACGTCCTTTTGCGCATCCGAGAGGAGTCACTAGGTCTTTTATTTCCATGTTATGGTTTAGAGTCCGAGAGGATCACCTGATAACATATTTGCGATTGCTCACATCTCTGGAAATTAAATTGGGATTGAATTGCATGAAAACGTTGTTTGTTTAATATTCAAAGTGGATTGCCCTGGAATCCTGTTTTCTCACTAGCTTTCAAAAATCGTTAATTAAATTTTTTTATTTTATCATTGCTTTAAAATCAGTTTAGTTACACATCAACATTGGTCTTCACTTCAGAAACATCTGCTTTAACCTCAGCAACTTCTGCTCGAACCTCGGATACTTCACTCCTCACTTCTTCAACTTCCCTCCTTATTCCAGCCGCCTCCTCTGCCACTCGTTCATTTATGGTGGATAGGGCATTTTGCACCGCAAATTGAACAGCAGAATTCACGAAGGAGTGAAAGTCATGAGAACTTACTGGAGTAGCATCGAATGAAGAAGTTGTAGCTATCACAAGTTCCCGACTTCCAGCAGTGGTAGCTTCATCCATCACAACATCTACATCACCATAGGCAGCTAAGTAGATAGATTCCTCTTCGACTAAGCGCTCTGCTGCCTTCATGGTTTTGATAATCTCTCCTTGAGCATCTGAGTAGCGAGCTTCTTCAACAAATAAGAACATGGCTGCGCTCTTGGCTTGAGCAATTTCTGTTTGAGCATCCAAGTAGCGAGCCTCCTCATCTATTATTCACTTGACTGCATCCATGATCTGAGCAGTCTCAGCTGCCTGAGCCTCCTCTGCTTGAGCCGCTTGGATTACGTCAAGAATGTCAAGTTCTAGAAACAGGACAAACCTTTTATCCTTAGCACTCAATTCTGCTTCCTCACGCTTAGCAGCTATAGCAGCCATCCTGACCAGCAGCCTTTCCTTCTTTATGGCTTTGTACTCTGCTTGTCGCCTATGATATTCAGCAGCTGCTTGTGCTTGGCGCTTTGATAGCTCAATCCTGCCATCAGAGTAGCCATCTGGAGCGAATGTAGACTTCGACAAAGATGTGGATGTGTTTAACAACCTGTGAGCACGAATTGCTTGCAGCCTTGCCATCACTTGTTTATCAAAAAATTGCTTGGACCCAAGCACTTGGTCTATCCAGTCATTGGCCCACTTTTCTTCTTGCCTCCAAAAATTCAACCCTTTAGTAGTGATCACCAGCATTCTCTCCTCGAAACAAAATTGGTGCATCATATAATCAAACTTTTTCCATCTCAGCAGCTCCTCGCTCAATGACTTGCCTTCCGGTGTGCTCTCATCAAGCTCAGCATAGAAGATGTTGGCTATGCCTCTTTCAACTTCAGCCAATACAAACTCCTCTATCTCAGAGAGCATGGAAAGGAGATCAAAATTTACCTTTTCTTCTAGGAAGACAGGGGCACACCACTGAGCGATCCTTCGTAGATTGAATCGGCGCCCTGACAATTCTTTGAATGGAACTCAGAGTAGCTCGTTGTTGCCGGTTAGGATCTTCCTCAAAAATCGAGCATCATATACGTCCTCTGATTCTCCATCAAAATCGGAGTCAGAAAAGCATGAGGCTAAGAACGCTTGATCTTGTTCAACAAACCCTTCATTCCTTGCTTCAGCAGGCGTATCGGTGCTTGGCCTCGCCTCAACAGGTATCTCCGTGCTAGGCCTCTCCTCAGCAGGAACCTTTATGCTAGGCCTTGCCTCAGCATTCGCCTCTTCAGCTCTAGCAGATGTGCTAGCATCGGGTTCAGCATTCCGTCCCAAGCCAGAAGCTTCATTGAACACAACCTCCTCATCACTGTTGTCTTCTCCTTGCTCAACAACAGGCTCCTTTATCAGCATTCCTCCTTGAGGACGGTCTGGAGCATCAAAAGTTTCGGTCTCCATTAACCTCTCGAAGTCTTGATCTGTCATGGCCTCATGTCCAATTATTATCTCTTCTACTACTACGGGTGTGGGAATGGATAGGGATTCCAGATTCCGTAGAGGAATTGGATGTATCAGTGTGTGTATGAGATTCAGATTGTTGAGGAGATTCAGGATAAGTAGACATATTGTAGGATTTTCTAAGTTGGGAGTGTTTGGGAGTGATTGGAAGACTTAGAAATTCTAGGGATTCAGATACTCAGAGTGTAGAAGGTTTGAATGTTGAATGAAGTGAGATGTTTATACCTTCTGAGTAATGATCTGACGGCTGGGGAATCGTATTTTCAAATTCAATCGACAGTTCAGGATTGGCGAGACCTTCCGTATGGTAGCCCACGGCCCTATGAACTCGAGTGCGGTTGACGTGTCGCTTCCTGGTTTGATGCAGCCAGTTGCACGCATTAAATGCACCGTGTCAGACACATCATTTCAAATTTAAAAACTTCCCGCTTTGACTTCCGGAGACTGCTGAGAGCTAGGACTCAACAATCTGCTAGCATTGGAAATCCTTAGCACTCAAATAGTCTGCTTGGATTTAGCATCCGGATCCTAGCATCCACATATTCTAGCATCCAAAAATCTCTTCGTAGCATTCTTATATTGTCTGCTGAGAGCTTGGACTCAGCAAACATTTCTTAGCAACCGTTTGAACCACTTGGTGCTACACGTTGCACTTGTCGCGAGAAAACCACTTAGGATCTGCTGAGAGCTAGGACTCAGCATCCAATTACTTAGCAACAAAGATTAGCAACAACACAAACGTAAGCTTGGATACGTTCATCTCTGAAAAACCAAGAAATCCAGAAAGAATGAGAATAAGAAAAACTCATCCATAGAATCTTCTAGCTCTATGAGGCCTAATTTCAGACATAACTCCTTAAATCTGGCCTCAGTAAGCGGCTTCATGAAGATATCTGCTAGCTGATCTTCAATGCATATGTATTGAACATCATCATCCTTCTTCTCCAGATGATCTTGAATAAAATGGTGTCGGATATTGATATGCTTCATCCTTGAATGATGAACGAGTTCTTCGTTATGCACATAGCACTATTGTTGTTGCAGTAGATCGGCACACATTCAGGAGGAATGTCATAATCTTGCAATTGATGCCAAATCCACAAGAGTTGAGCACAGCAACTAGCGGTTGCTACGTATTCATCTTCGGTAGTAGACGTAGCCACAGAGTGCTGCTTCTTGCTAAACCAACTGATCAGCTTATGTCCAAGGAATTGGCATGTCCCGCTGGTGCTCTTCCGATCAATCTTGCACCCTCCAAAGTCTGAATCTGAATATCTGATATGTGTGTAAAATGATCTTTATTTTGATGTGTGAGCGTGCATGTTTGTGGCCATTTTACTCCCATATCATATGTTTTTGTCATCTTTTTGTTGTGTTTTCGTGTTTTGTGTGTTTCGGATAATGCAGGTTAGGTTTTGAGCATAAATCAACATTTTTGGCTAAGTTTTGGAGGAAAAAGCTGTGAGGATCCAGAGCGGCTCGGCCGAGCTGATTTGGTTCGACCGATCCTGAGCCAGACAGAGGCTGAGCTTGACCGATCCAAATTTGGCTCGATCAATCCTGGCAGGACAGAAGCTGAGCTCGACCGATCTTGATTTAGCTCGACCGATCTGGCAAAACAGAGGCAAATCCCGGTCGAGCCAAATCTATCCCGGGCAATCCTGATCGAGAATTTTTAGCAATTTTCTCTGTTTCAAGTCATCCCGGCCGATCTGATCTTGTCCCAGGCAATCCAAGGCCCTGTTTACTCGTCTATAAAAGGGGGAATTTTGAGATTTGAAGGGGACTTTTGGATACTTTTAGCAAAATCTACACCAAATCCTCATAAATCCTCTCTACAATTTCATTTCCATCCCTTCCAAAACCTCACCTAAGGGTATCAAGGAGCTAATCCACCATCCTTGGAGAAAAATTGAAGATCCAAGGGGGTAGATCAAGACCAAGCAAATTCAATTGGGGAAGATTTCATTTTCTACTTATCAATTGTAATGGATTTATTTCATTTCAACTTTGTATTGTTACAATTGAGAGATATGTTGTTCTAATTTAATTTGGATGTTGATTTGAACAAGGAAGTATGAAGATTAGGTTTGATAATTGTTTGTTTACCTCCCTCTTTGTGATTGAAGCATGCTAGAGTTTGTTCTTATTCCTCTAGATGTAGGTAAGAGCCAATCTAGGTGATAATTGACACAATCATTGCAGCCAATACGCGGATAGGTGTGTCGTGAATAGCATTTCTTCATATGTATCTCGATCCAATCCATGTGCGGAGGACGTGGATAGGTCCATAATTTGCGAGCTTTTAGGAGTGAGTTAGGGACTTATAACTTGACTATTTGTAGTTTCTAGCATCATCAACGACCAATTCGCCGTGACAAGGGATTGGCTATATTAGAGCAAATTGATCATCCATCTAGGGATTAAAATGTGTTTACATTAATGATTAACCTAATTGGATTACATCTACGTTTATTTCAACATCTTATTTACCTCATTTGAGTATTTGTTTGTCTTGGTTTACCAAAGTGTGGAGAGAATTGATTTGATTGATTGAGATTGAATGTTGATTTTTGGTTTAATTCATTGATTGTTATATGTTGTTAACATAGGTTTAAATTGATTGCCTAGTTTGATAGAAATCACTCAACGATTTTATTTTGCCTAGCTATTAGACTTTGCAATAGTATCCCGGAAATCTAGCAGGCAAAGGGAAGAAGGACCTGGATTGATAATTAAACCTTGTGTGTGCATTGAGAATCTGTATGAGTTTTTATTGTACATCAAGTTTTTGGCGCCGTTGACAGGATTCTTTCTAGTAGGTCTATAGATATTGTTGAAAGTTTGGAGAGTTGTATGCTAGGTGTTTGTAAATATGTTTAGTAGAGAGTTGATTGTTAATTAGAATATGTGTTTGTTTTTGTTATAGGTAGTGTAAAAATGGTACTTTGAGTTTGTTGGACTTTTGTAGGTGTCAAATGGAGAATCATCGAGGAATTCACTCGGAAAGGCTTAACAATCTCCAAAAGGAATTGGATGAGATGAGAGCAAAGATGATGGAGAGACAAAGACAACGGAGGCCACTCCGGTCGGTATTTGAAGAAATGTTGAATAGTAGCTACCCATGGATGAAAGAGAGGAGACATGACCGCACTGTGAAGTCAAGTTGGGGATATGAAGATGTGGAGCTTAGAGATGAAGGATATGGAGATCAATGTGGGAATTATGATTTTCAAAACAGCGTGTACCGTTCCCCATGTTATGGATACTCTACACATAGTTCATATGCAAGCCAAAACCCAACTTGGAGTCCATTCATTACAAGAGTTCACTATGACGAAAGGGGTAGCAGTGTTAATGAAGAATATAGAGAAGTGAGATAATCTCGGGAAGCTTTTGAGAGGAAACCGGATAAGCTCGAGGGAAGCTTGTTGGAATTAAAAATGCAATTATCCGAAATCTTGAAATAGGTGAGTGAGAAGCCTCGAGTGGAAGAATATCCAATTGATATTGAAAAAGGTCTCAAAGGAAATAGTGAGGAGGCTGACGAAAGTGAGGACGATGAATGTGAGTTGGAGCACTCAGTTTTAGGTCTGACCATACTGACAAGGAGAAGTTAGTATGAGGGTCTTCCCGAACTGACTAAGGAGAGGTCAGTTTAAGGGATTACCTTGGAAATCTGTATGAGGGCGTTTTCCCATACTGACTATGGAAAGTTAGTTTGATAATTTACCATACTGACCGTGGGAAGTTACTATGAGGCCTAAACTATACTAACTCTTAGAAATCAGTATAAGAAGCCTCAGTCAGACTAAGGCATTTGTAAAATGCCTAAGTTAGTACGAGGTTATCAGAAACTAGGTCCCTCGGGCTGTAAAGGAGTTTGACAAAAAGTTAGTGTATCGTACATTGGCAATGGGCAGAGTAGAAAGGAGACCTAAAGCATGGGCTATGATTGGACAATATAATCCATGAGTCTAACGTCTGGATTTATGTGTCTAACGGATAGAAATTCAATTTTCCTTAGACTCTCCTCTCTATATAAAGACATGCCCTCTCAACCTTAACAGGTTACCCGAACTGAAATTCAAAATCTATTAGTCTAAAGAGACAAAAAGCATATTCAGGTCATCTCTCCCACAAAACTCTCTCGGAGATTTTTCGTGTTGTAAACACAAGACTTGAGTCTCCGACTCAAGTTACCCACCGTGCTATCTTCCCCTAGCACGAGGCCAAAGCTTTAAGCTAAGGCTCAGTTTGGTGAATATATATTTTTGAGATATATTCATAACAGACAGTTTCCTAGTCTGGGATTCTGATTATCACGGGCGTATGCCGACCACCTGAGTTCTGAGAAGAACCTTTAAACATCCAACCATTCTGGGAAGAATTAGTAAACATCCACCCACCTGGAAGGAGGTTGCAGGGTGCGTCCCCACTTCAACTTGAAGATTGAGTCTACAAGGAGTCCCTAGGCGAGTGCCACAGCTGACCGAAGGACGTAGGTGCCACGGATCGTGTATAGATCATAAGGAGGCTTGTATTCACTTAGTAAATTATCTAGACCTTGGGTCTGAAGAGTGGATGTAGGCTATTGAAATCCGAACCACTATAAATCTATGTGTGCTGCTTTACTGTTTTCCATATACTTGCTCTGTTTCACAAGCTGACTACTTGAGTCTTCAATACTTGTCCAAGTATTGAAGAATATAAACTGTGAAACTAACTTAAGACGTAACGGAGACTTAAGCTTAAACTGACTGCACACAAAACTGGCTCTGCCCTGTTTAAACGAACCAGTGCTTGTGCTTACATTTACTTTCGTTGCATACACAAAACCTTCCGTTGCACATATTACACTTTGATTTCAGGACCAACAGTAATATAATTTTTCTCTAAAATAAAAGTAATACCATATATAATGTAGGAAGGAAATCAGTATAATAATAGTAATATTATTCTAAAATAAGAGTAATATCATATTATAATGCAGGAAGATGTTTGTTAGATATATAATGAATGTTAGGTTTATAATGCATATTTCCTAGGTATATAATGCATGTTTCTTATGCATATAATGCATATTTGTTAGATATATAATGCATGTCGAGGTTGAATATGTTACTAGAATCTTAAATAAGTACAAAATAACAAAAATACCCTATAATGTAGGTTTTTTTTAAAATGACCGAAAATCCTGGTAAAATCCTGAGCGTATATTCATCAAAATCAATGGCGATGATTAGTTCTTATATTATTATGGTAAGGGGAGTTCTCACTAGATCACACGCATATATATATATATATATATATATATATATATATAGTGTAACGCCCCGTATTTTTCGAACCTTTTTATTTAATAAATTACGAAGCAAATGTCGCTACAACCGTTATATTATTAATAATATCAAGCGACTTCTCTACGACATTCGAATCATAGCCGCGAGGACGAATAGTAAAATTCAATAAATAAATCACGGATGACGGTCAGAATAATTTATTCGACTCGGTAATATTTAATATTATCGTAGCGACGCGATTGGGCCGAGTTAATTATTTAAGCCCAGCCGTTTTATTTAATTGAAGGATTGGGCTAAGAGGACTCTATTTATTTAATGTGTTGGGCCAAATTAAATAGGAGCCCACATGAGAATAAATAAAATAGCCCAACTAATTAATTTAGCAAGTCCATGTATATTTCCTTATTTAATTCATAATTATCGAGATAAATATCGAGATGAGAATTTTAGTCCGGAAAATAATTATATTATATCGATATCACCTCCGAGGTAAATTCCGGAGTTTAATTCCATTAAATGGGATGCCCAATATTTTCGACACACACATATATATATATACACGAGATGATGATCGATTTTAATCGCGAGCCGATGGACACATGATCGAGTTGTTGGAATAATTAATTCTCTACTTATTGATTTTATTAGCCATATTATTCCTATTTTAAAGATGAGAATTTAATTAAATATGGGAAGACCCATATTATTATTTTATGCCCAAATATTCATACGACGTCCGATTGAGACGATTCGAAATGCCAAGGCAAGAGTTCGAAGAAAGAAAAATTGTTATATCATTTATTTAATCATCGGATGCAAGACCATAGTGATATAATTTAATTAGAGATCATGGGATATATTTATTCCATCATATATGTAGTGATATGATTGCTCTAGCCCCTACCTTGGCTATTTACCTACAAGGGCAATTAGTTACAAAATGGAATTTAAATCATTAGAGGGCAAACATGGAAAGTATGGTTGTGATCATTACAAAATCCCATCAAACCATGCAAGTATATTTCTACACTCCATCACCTTATTTCTCCTCCCCATAATCGACACACTCCCCCTTTTATTAACCAAATTCATTTTATTTGATTTTCCAAAATTCATTAAATCACTTCACTCCATCTTCTCCAATATTTCCCTGCACCATTTTCACTCTCTACTCCATTGAAACCTCCATTAAAACAGCCCCTTTGAAGCTTCCATATCCAACCCTTCCCCCACCTATTGAGCCTCCATTTTTACATAAAGCTTATCCCCTTCACCTCCTCTACGCAATGACATAAGAAGCCCTATGATCGGAGCACATTGATCTCAAGCACGAAGTGGAATCAAGCTTCAACTAGGAGAAATGTGATCCCCACGAAGAGAGGAGCACGAATATGCAAGGATCTAAGCTAGACGACGTTGGGAGCAACTCGAAAATTTGAAAGAACTATTGTTGCAAATTTCTCCCTTCAAGTAGACAATTTCTACACTCCCTATGACTTCCTTGTTATGAATATGTGATTGCATGTAGGATCAAGAAGCCACAAATTAAATTTTTAAGGGAAATGGATTAGATGAACATGCCTAGGCCTAAGCTTGATATATGTTGCATATTGATGAGCATAGAACACATATATATGATTGCATGTTTGATCAAGCTTAAGAATCATGACCTTTCATGTTTAAAGTTGATATTCAAACTTAGATGGATCTGAAAATGATATATATGAAGCTTGGGGATGAGATAATGGCATGTATGTTGAGAAATCATGTGTTGATGAATTTTGAGAGCATGCCCTGTTTTGGACAGAGATTAAAATGCGTATGTCTGATTTTGTGATGGTTGGATTGAGTTGATTTTAGAACTGTATAAACTAGAACGAGTTAGGAACCTGTGGAATTTGGAATTTCATGAATCGAAGTTGTAAAACTCGAGTTTGAAGCATTTTAATAATGTGTGGCAGATTCTGGCAGTTTAAATGTCACGGCCTTAAAAACATATTTATGCACTTTGGAAAAATCTGATTTTTATAATATGAACTCTAGACATGTTAATTAGTACTCTGTAGGAAAATCAGATCATTTCACTAAGTAGATTAATTATTAAAAATTCGGAAAGTTGATAGCTGAAATCTGAAAATGCTGAAACTTAATTAGGCTTCACCATTTTTAAATGAAAATTTGTTTTAACGAACCGTCACTTCGAGCACGTGCACTTTAAAACCTTGTTTTTATAAAATTGAAATCAGCCTCACTATATGTTTAGATCATTTTTGTTGTTATCTTGAAAATGGACTAGTTAACTGGGTAATAACTCATATTTTTGGACTTAGAATAATTTGATTAATTTTCAGATTTCACTAAAATACTCTAAGGCCTAAATGCATAAATGGTTCACTTAGTTAATTAAAAATAATTGCTTTAGATTAATAATAAGTTGTTAACTAGATCACTAAATTCATTATCCTTAATTAATAACTAATATAGCAATTTGGTATGAACTTGTTAACTAGCTTAATAATTTGACTAAGTTATTAAATTTTGTTTAATAAGATAAAACTTAGAAGTCTTTGAATATTATCCTTTATAAATTTCGAATTACATAAATTGTAATTGGGTAATTAATTGAATTAAATTTATTTAAGAACTTAGATAATTATTTTAAGTCAAAGACATTGTAGTAATTTATTCGAACTTTAATTAGGTACTTTAATCTCCAAGAAGGAAGCATCAACTAGCGGTACTAAGTAATTGGATCCATCGAATCATTTGAGGTGGGCACTACTTTATCCTATCAAAATGGTTTTGCCAAATGCTTTTCCAAAATGATTCTTTGTTTTAAAGCATGTTACACCGCAAATTGTTTTTGGCACCGTATGATTATTGTGATGGTATGAATTGGTGGATGAATGATATATTTGGAGATGTGTTGGATCGGGGATGTGGCTACCCCCGTGGTATTGTAAGCCTAATGCATTAGTCCGGATAGTAATAAGACTACCGGTTGGGTAAGGGTGACCAAACCTTACCGGGTAGATAGCGAGTGGCCACTCCTATCTTACCCCTTGTGATTATGTGGATCATGTTAAATATGAATTGTTGATATGTTGGGAAAATGATTATGTAGTGCCTAATTTGAGTGGGAGCTCCCAAGTGAGGAAAATGTTTTGTGCATATACATGAGGCTT
>JAPKLW010007160.1:0-15626 GCA_026898455.1 Plectranthus barbatus
GCTTTTATCTCAAATCTTATGCCGACACATCCTCTACCAGAAGGATGCCAAGTGGATAGTGCATAAACACCCGTGAGACGGTTCCATTATTCACCCATTCGAAATAATTCTGCTCTAACTGATAAGACCAGTGGGCTGGTATGTTACTAAGAAGCATCTACAAATTGGAAATGAAAGTATAGTTAATTAATTATAATTTCAAATAATTGCGAGATAGAAAATTATTTTATTTAAATTATCAAATCAAACAAACCGGTTCTTCTTGATTAGGTTGCGGATGCTGCGGATGTTCTTGTCTTTCTAAGCTCCGTCGTGCACGAGATGACCTTCTAGAACTCTCAGGTTGGTGCAACAACTATATGGAAATTTGAACAAAAATTATAATGTAATATTTCATAATAGCTTCATATAAGTATGTACCTGATCATCGCGCCGCGACTCATGCTCCACCGGCTGCTCAGTCTCCACCGGGTGCTCAGTCTCCACCGGGTTCTCATTCTCTGCCAGATGCTCTATATGTGGGGACTGGCTGCGTCTCCCACCGGACTGTCGAGAACGACTATGCCTAGCAGACGATGGAGCCTCCTGCTCAACAATCAACATAACATCAAACATGTAAGAACAAATACCTCACCAAACTATATAAAATACATTACCTGACTGCGATGGGGACTCCTGTGCCCCCCAGATGCCGTCGCTCTCAAACCATGAGCATCAGTGTCGTGGGCACATCTAGATGAACGAATGAGATTGGACACAAAAGTCTTAATCTCATCCACAGCATCCTTTATCAACCTACCCATGCTGCTAGATCGGCTTCGTCTCCTCCTAGTACCTCTACTAGATGAGGCCTCCCCCGCCGCATCATGAGATGGACTACCACTCTCACGGTGCCCCTCATCTCCTATACCCCCACTCCTCTCATGATGATCTCTACCCCCTATATGCACTCCCTCACCCCTCTGCGCCTTCGAAGGGACGGCTACGTCGGGATGCCTCCATCTGACACCTAATGGCTGTTGCATGAGTGCAGACTGGTAATAGCCCTTATTTTCCTCATCAGTAGAAGGAGGTAAGATCGAGTAAGCATTAATCTGCAATTTAAATAAATATCATTTGAAAATTAAAATATTGTGACAAGACAACAAATTTGTATACTACCTCATCTCTGGCAAAGAAAGCAACCCACGATCCCCACTTGTCTGCATTTGCTTTCACAAACTTCCACTTAGCAAACCGTGGAAGCGCCGCAGGATTCACGAGGTTGCAACATGCAAGTCCCAACTCCGGAATAGCCTCGTAGGCCCATACCTACAAACACATTAGTGTTGACTCTACAATATCTATATAATAATTTATAAGCCATGCTTTTTAAATTACTATAATACCTGTAATGCCCAAATAGGCCCATGAATACTCATCGTGCTCAGGCCGTCTCGGTCTCTAGTCCTAGGCATAGCTGAAATGTAGTGTAGTAAACCCTGGTAGGAATAAGCCCCCCACGGGAAAGCATTCCAGCGACCCAAATCCTCCACTAGGACATATAACCACCCCTCAACTAACCGCCTATCATGGTACCCCAACACAAAACACCAACAAGCTAATATGTTGGCGACCCTCAAGTAAAGCAATTGATCCTCACGATGTACAGTACACTCCTTAAACTTCTTAAAAAGATCATTTGCTGTCAGTTGCTTATTTTCACAGAAATTTCTAAAAACAGATGATCTAGAATGAACATCATGATAATCAGAACAAGGATCAAAGGACGAGGCCCCAAAACCCAAACCAGTAACCAGAGCAAACTCAGGCACCCCAAAACGAATCACTCTCCCACCAACCAAGAATAACATTGTATTATCATCATCATCATCACTCTTAATTTGGTAACTTAAGAGCTCTACTAAAGGAGCGGAAGCACTAGGACCATTATTTTCCCAAACTAAAAGAGAACCAAAGGGTCCTTCCCTAAACTGATTAACCAAGGATTCCCCCCCCCCCAATGACTTTAAGGTCGATGCAATCCCCTTCAGTACTACGGTCTTCGTGGATAACGTCACCTTCGTGGTTAAACCACAGAAAGCAGGCCTAATCCACTCAACCTACACATATTATTCAACATATTATTAATAACAAGTACTCCAAACATTTTAATTCAACATTATCGATATTAAAAATATTTCAACATATGATTAATTAGTTCACGTTATTCTACCGTGTTATATAATAATACTCTCATATCACACGCAATAGTTAAATTGGTGTTTTACACCACGGTGTAACGGTTTCCGTTACCATTAATTTAAATATAACTATGGTTATCCATCGTGGTTCACGGAATTCTCCCGTGTTATACAATAATACTCTCATATCACACGCATTACTTAATTAGGTGTTTCGCACCACGGTGTAACGGTTTCCGTTACAACTACTTTACGATAAATTAAATTAATAAAAGCTATATATACCTAAATAAGCATCCACAACATAATTAATTTAATAAAAAATAACATGAAAATTAATAAATGAGTTTAATTTGACCGAATTCAAACTAATCATACATCTACATTAATTAATTTAATTTGGTCCAATTCATCCAAATTATACAATAATAAATTAATTTAATTTGATGGAACTCAACCAAATTATACAAGAATAAACATACACAACATAATTAATTTAATTAAAACCAAATTAGCATCTAATTGAACTTAAATAAAAAAAATAAGGTTTCAATTTGTGTTTTCCCCCAATTTGTGTTTTCCCCCAATTTGATTTTGACCTAATTTTGCCAAGCTTACACCATCAATTATGTTTCGGACCCTAAATTAATCAATGAAACTATTCTAATAACACATTGTTCAACACAATTCAAACTACTCCATGAAATTTACATAAATTTACACATAATTTTTGCAAAATAATTAAACTAAATAATTAGAGAAAAATAACGAAAACCCACGGTTAAAATGAAATAAAAATGGTTGAAACTATATACCTCATTATGGGCGGCCATTACGTGAGAATACTTTGTGAAGTTTTGGTAGATCTATGCCACAAGTCGAAGTCGAAGTCGAAGGTGGAGATGGAGAGTCGACGTCTGAATCTGAATGGAATGGCAAGAAAATGGGATTTTTCCCGTTTTATATATTTTTTTTTGAAAAGGGACCCGGTCGGTGTCGAGGTCGGTGTCATATAACTGACACCGACCTACGTGGATCGACGCCACGTCAGTCGGCGTCGGCGACATCGACCAACGTGGCCCTCATTCCGACTGACGTGGCGTAACTCTTGTTTTTTATCTATTTTTTCATATATTGCCACGTTGGTCGGTGTCGAAGGTCGATGCCATTACACCGACACCGACCAACGTGGCACCGACTCTCTCTCTCTTTCGTTATAAATTAAACTTGACCCACAACATTTTTTATAAAATTAAGTTCGATTTAAAAATACAATAAATTCAATTATTGACCGACAACTTTGAATTTCCATCAACGAGTCTAAATCTACAAGTTTTTTTGTGAAAATAACGAAATTTCACCTCTGAAATGTGTCAGATTAAGACAGTGGGTATTTCTTGAATCAATATAATGTTTTGGGTATTTTTGTTATATACATAGCTGAAAGTGGGTATTAATAAATCCCACTCTATATTGTATCAGGTAAGAAAAAAATTCTATGAAAAAATGAGAAAAACGATTGATTATGTTCACTATGTTGTTTAATTATGTTTGCAATGTTATTTGAAATACTCATATTGCTTGATTATTTTTACCACGTACTTTATTTGATTGATTACTAATGAACTGCTCCCTAAACCTTGAACCCTTTGGAAAGATATATTCATCAAATGGTAGCTTTAGCTAAAAAGCTTCAGCCTCGTGCTAAGAGAGTTTATCACAGAGTAATAACTTGAGTCGGGAACTCAAGTCTCGTGTAAGGAAACACGCAAATATATGCTCTTTGTTGTGTGGAATTTGTAACCTTTTAAGGTTAGGGGCATACCTATTTATAGAGAAACCCTTTGAGCATTTTGAATTTCTGACCGTTAAACACATAAATTCAGTTGTTAGACTCATGAAAGATGTTGTTCAATCATAGCCCATACTATAGGTCTGCTCTGATCTGCTGTAACAGGGTACTTTTCACTAACTGTGCACTAGGCTAAGTTTCAGTATGAGGAATCCAAGTTTGGATATCCTCGTACTGACTCTTACTTAGGCATGAATATACCGAAGTCTGACCGAGCTTCGATGTCTTCGATTAGCTCTTGCTTTTAAGGTACAAGCTCTTATACTGACTTCCCATATTCAGTATAGCCAGCCCTCATACTGACTTCTCATGGTCAGTATGGCTAACCCTCATACTGACTTCTCTTAGTCAGTATGGAAAACCCTATACTGAGTACCCAAACTCAGTCTAGGCCAAGGCCATACTTGGTGAAAACCAAGTTTCAAGCTCGTACACTTCTTCAATTCTCGAGCATTTCCTATGCTCGGTCTTCAGCCACTAAGTTCTATTACAATTCGATAGATCCTATACAAGGATTACAGTTTTAAAACTCTAGGAACTGAAAAACTGACTAATGTAGGTTTTGACATATCAAAACATCAAATTTAGAAGTAACATAAACCTTAGTTCCTAACATTACGTTTAAGATTATGTTTTTATTATATTTCAAGTTATATAGTTGTATTTTTTTCAATTTTTTAATGAATAATTAAACTTTTAGAAGTTATTTAATTATGAAATTAAAACAATGATACACTAGAAAAATAATATATTTTTAATAGTTAATTTGATAAATATATGAGATTTGGTGTGTTTTGAGTTCTTTTATAAATGATAATAAATATTATATATTTTTTAGGCAAATTCTCAGATGAGACAATCTCATCATTTTTATTGTGAGACGGATTTAATAAAATGATGTATTTCTTTATTGCAAATGATGTCTCACCATTTTTATTGTGAAACGAATTTAATGAAATGATGTGTTTCTTTATTGCAAATGATGTATTTCTTTGTTGCAAATAATGTAATTTTTAAAAATGAAATGATATATTTAACTTATTGAAATGATGTATTAATGTCCGTCTCACAATAAAAAAAATATTGAGACCGTCTCTCAGGAGACCAATTCTCATTTAGAAGATTAAAAGAGAAAGGAAAATATTTAATGATAAAAAATACTAAAAATAAGAAATAATTAATAAATTTTTCAATCCAACATACTAATCAAAAAATATATAAGTTAAAAGTTATGATAGAAAATTTTAGCTCGAAAAAACTTCAGCCCAAACTAATCTCAAACGAAGTAGCTCGCATCCTGATAGACTTCACCCTTAACTCAACAAACCAACCCAATAGAGATCAGTAATGATATTCTTGAGAATTTAAGACATATATAGCTTAAATAAGATCATGTGTTACATATCTCCGAAAGAATCTAAATTGGAATTATAAAATAATGGGGGCTATTGTCAATAATATATCACGAAAGCTTTTAGTCGTATGTTGGGTTGTAAATGAACTAAATTATTCGAATTTCAATACTATAAATTCTCGTTGAAGCTCATTTGATAAAGTTTGTTTATTAAATGAACCAAACTTGAGTATAATATTATTCGACTCTGAGCAAATTCTTTAGTTGAAATTAATTAGAAATATATAATAATTAATTTTATAAGAATAATATTTTCATAATTTAAAAGTAACATTGATGATAAAAATTTCTAGTAATGAGAAGAATTTGTACTTGAATAAATACAAATATTATTTTTTTAAATAAATAAATTTTTCTTTCAAAATATTAATAAATATTTTAAATATATTTTAAGTTTAGAAAGTTCATTAGAATTTGAAAATATTCGAAAAAAATTATAGGTAAAGATATAACTCCTAAATTTTAGTGATTTAATGAAATTAATTTTGTTTAGAGTGGACACATATAATAAGAGTTTTAGTGAATGGGAAAAGAAGAAAAGTGGTCTCGAGTGGTGATTGACATTGACCTTGACCACCCATTACAACAACCACGACTTTAATGCACCTGCAACCGACAATTTCGCGCATAAATTTTTACAATATTGATATTTATCAAATCAAATATAAATTATAATTTAATTATTAAATTAAAATTTAAAAGATGAATTTTTAAAATAAAAAATTCCTTAAGTTTTCCACTCAAAATTATCTCCAATTCTTAGTTTTAAATTCAAATTTGTATTCAATATAGTTTGATTATCGCTAGAAAAATATTTAGATAATTGATTTAAGATTTAAAGATAAATTTTTAATTTAGAGTTTGAAAGATCTACAAATTCTCTTTTTCAGATCTATGCTCCAATTTCTTAATATTTAATTTGTTAATGATTTGATTAAAATTTAAATTGTATTGAATTTGTTTGAAATGTTTGATTCTTATGAGAATTTGATCCATTAAACTTAAATATGATAAAAATTTGGGTCGATTAATACGATTAAAATCCGATGAATACTCAAACCGATTAACACGATACAAGTTAAATAAAATTAAAAAATACAGTAACTTGATAATGAAGGTATGATAATCAAGAATAAAAAAATACTCCCTCCGTCCCACCTCAATTGTCTCACTTTCCTTTTTCGTCCGTCCCACCTCAATTATCTCATTACTAAAAAAAGTAATTTTTTCACACTCAACAATAAAATATTAATTTCACTCAACTTACTTTACACTCACACTCCTTAGTTATTGTGCCCGGTCAACCCGGGACAATTCAGCCGGGACGGAGGAAGTATTACTTTGATAACAACAATTGAAGAAAATGAGATTATATAAACACATATAGTAAAATAAAATTCGATTATTATTAATTCGATGAAGGAAAAAACATTTTCTTATTAATTTATTAATAGATACAGATTATCTTCAATTTTTTCTTAACTATTAAATATCCTGTTATATTAAATCTCAATAGAATACGTATTATTGTTTTGCAGATTATGTCATTATACTGCGAAACTTCTTGCACTTCTAAGTATTAGGAAAGGGAAAACAAGTTAAAATATTCCAAATTATTAAGCTTTTCGAGATTTTATTCTATCATTTTAAGTTAGGGGAATATATCTCAAATTATTGAAACTTTAGGAATTTTATCTCATTTTTTTAAAATTAAGGGAAGTATATCCAAAACTTGAATTTCATCAAGAAATATATCCACGATGAATAATAGTGTTAAAAATTTTGCTGTTGGTCTCGGTTTTTTTGAATAAACTTAAATGCACAACGAAAATATTGATTTTAAAACTTGCATTTATCCAAACTAACGGTCAATATTAGTTTGGTTTGTCAAATCTTAGTATGCGGTTTAAGTCCAAGTATACTTTAAGTCAGTTTTAATCTATACTTCAACACTTGAGTGTTGAGTTTTAAAGATGAGTAAGCTGATAAACTAAAAGCGATAAATAAGACAAAGAATTTATAGTGGTTCGGACTCTAAAGGTCCTACATCCACTCTTCAGACAAACGTCTAGAAATCCACTAAGTTCAGGATTACACAAGATGCTCATACGATCTATCGCTTGTCGGTGAATGCCTCGTTCACCGATCCACAAGCTCTTTGCTCGTTCTTCCCTTCGCAGCTCCTCAGAGTGTGGACACACCATGCAGCCTCATCGTCGCCGGAATGGGGTGTTTAGAGTTTTTCCGAAATTATCAGCTTGCAGCAGAATGCCCGTGAGAGTCAAAGTACTAGACGTACTTGACTGTTGTAATCTTTCTTGGAGAGAAAGATTACAAAATGATAACTTAAGAATGGATGTTCTGAGTCTCGTGTTCACAACAGTGACACACGGAATAGCTTGAAAGCCTCAAACATTTCAGTCGTGAGTTTGACAGAGTTTCTACTCTTTGAAAATCGTAAGCTCGGTTCGTATTCGGTAACCTTCTGTTGAAATCCTCTGGTATTTATAGTTGAGGAATTGAAAGTTTGGATCTTTAGAGCCGTTAGAGAAAAATTGGATCTTGTCCAATCAAGAGTCTCTGTTCTCTTCAATGATTAGCGGGTAGGTAGGTGTTTTTCCAGATTCCTGCACCTCCTCCGCTTTTTCTGACATGGACAACGACTGTTCACCTTTTGTCAAAATGTCAGTCTGAGGAATCTTGGACTGGTCAGTCCGAGGAATCTTAGTCTGAAGTCTAAGTTCGAGTTTGTTGACTTTAAGGAATCTCTAATCCTTAAAGTTTGTTCTTGTCAGCACGTTCCTCAGACGATTCTCTTTGTCTCATGCCTGGGGACTGGAACTTAGGATTTCATAATGAAGTCGTCATACTTGCACATCCATGGTGGTGACATCATCAATCAGTTTAGGTTTGGTCCACAGACTGGTAAGTTTAGTATCCAGACTGGTGAGTCCCAGACTGGTCAATCCGAGACTGGTCAGTTCCATACTTGTAGTCCAAACTTGTCAGTTCCAGACTCATTTATCCCAGACTTGTAAGTTCGTTATGAACCTTAGTCTGTTGAGTCTTGCGCATCTACATACTGATCCTTTAGTCTGCATTCGATTTAGCTTTAGCTTACAACTCGATAAAAAAGAGCTATACAAGACTTTACATTTTGAAACCATACTAAAACTTAATCTAGAGACTCACTAAGATAGCTTTTACACATTGACCCACCAAACAAAATAAGATAATGAAATTTCTTTCAAATTTCCTAACAATTTCCCCCTTTTTGGTGTGGTCAAAGCCACCTACACTATCTAAGCTGATCACGAGGAGCGACTGACTTCCCGAGTTTTTACAAGTTTTATCTATCAAACTATAAACTCAAGGAATGTTCCCCATCAGACTCATACCAGTCTGTGCAGGGTTTTCATTGCTCAAATCATTTTCATAACCTAACCTCGACTTATCTAAAGGCTCTCTCATGCATTGCATGACTTCATCGAGCTCTTCTGAGCCCTTCTTGAAAAAGCAAAGTTTTTTCGCTTGCTTAAGGACAATTAAATTCAAAGATTTACACTCAGTTTTTAAATTTTCAAAACTTTTTAGCAAGGTTGAGTGTTCCTCTTTGAGTTTTTCCAGCTCCTCACTGACTGACCAAGATTTTTCAATCTCACTGGTCAAAACTGAAAATTGTAATTGTTGGGAAATCTGTCTAAGGGTTTCCTTTCCCAGTAGCTTACTTGTTTAGATTATAGTTTTGGTGGATCAAATCCTAAGTCCTACCAGCGTCAGTTGTCTCTACGTAGCTCTAGTCTTAAATGTAAAGTCCTGTTTAGGTCTATTGAGTTGTAAGTCGCAGCTGATCAAGACTCATGCTGACACTGTTCACCAGCGGTGAGAAAAGCTTATGACTGGCTACTGTTCACCAGTTGGGAAGGGTTTCATTAGCAGGCGGCTGACAAACCTTACCAGGAGAATGCGTGTTCTTACACTATTCACCAGCGGTGATTTCACCAGCCATGGGAGATTCCGAAAAGAGTTAACATCCAGACTTTTGGTAGACTTTGATGATGCCAGGGCAAGTCACCAGCAGAGACTGCCAGCACAAGATCACCAGTATGATCTACCAGTCAGATGTTACCAGCAGAATTCCAGATTCTATCTCCCCGCGTAGTAGAGACAAAAAGAAGATTCTCTGAGGAATCGACTGACAAAGGATGACTTTAAGGAAGGATAACTTAAAGTCTATCAGTCACAAGACGCCAGTCTTATTCCTCGGACTGACAGAAAGAGCCGTTCTGACACAAAGAGATCTGTGTCAGATAAAGCGGTCAAAGGTATGGTTCCTTTCCGGAAAAACATACCTGCCGCCGTCAGAAGGACATCCCAGGTCTGACACCTTTCCGGATGCGTCCAAACGGCTAGAAAGTTTGAATCGGTTCCTGCGGCTATAAATACGTCGCAACCACCAACATTCAAACTCTCGGTTGTTACATTGAATGATTCTACTCATCTGCTCAACCACCGAAAGAACTGAAATTATTGCAAAGACGCATAAAGTACTTTCGAGGCTTTTCATAAAGCTTTCCGTGTGTTGATTTATCAAACACGAGACTTCAAGCTTTAAGCTTGTAAGTTAAAGATCTCACTTGGTGTTCTTTCTCCTTCGAGAGAGTTCACAGCAGCTCCTGTGCTTACCAGCACTTGAGTTATTACGGGCATTCTGCCGTAGAGACTGTTACGTTCTTGGGAGAACTAAAACCCCTAGCTAGCTGTGGAGGTTGAAGTGACGTGCTCGCACTCCATTAGCTGAGAAGAGTTGAAGAAGGATCCAGGACCGGGAGCGGTTGATCTAGTGAACTGGTGGACGAGGCATTCACCAGCTAGAGATAGATCGTAGGAGACCTGTACCTGATTACTCTTAGTGGAATTTCCAGTGCTTCGACTGGAGAGTGGACGTAGATCGATTGATCGAACCACTATAAAATCCTTTGTTACTTATCAGCTTTCTGCATTTCATTCATATTTTAAACCCAGCACTCAAGTGCTGAAGTATATCCTGAAACTGATAAATAACTGTGCAAACAAGTCTAAATTCTCTAAGTTTTGAATCACCAGCTGACCAGTTGTCAGCTGCGTACTGAGTAACCAGCACCAGCTGACCAGTTGCCAGTTGTCAGCTGTGTGTAAGTAGCGTGCAAGAAATCAATTAACATTATTTCCGCTGCGTATCGTAACGTTTTATACTCTGAAAAACCGGGACCAACAAGTGGTATCAGGCGCGGTCGGTCTTTCTAGACTGGTCGTACACTGAGTCGCTTAGGACCGAGATCCAAGTTTCCTTGCACTACACTTTGTCTGTCTGTTGTTTAGCTCAGGTACGCAAGATGAATATCCCGAAGCTGCTCAACTACAATCCGAACAAGCATGATATATGGCGAAAGAGGTCACTCATTCAGCTGAAAAGCGTCCATCCGGAGATGAAAGACGTGCTGGAGAAAGGGCCGATCGAGATCACCAAGACACAACACCAGCTAGGAGATCGTCCAGCTGCTGAGATTCCAAAGCCCCCAGAAGAATGGAACGCTGAAGACAGGAGGCGGAATCAGCTGGACTCCGTTGCTCTCGAGATGATCTTATCATCTCTTCCAGATCCGCTGATGGAGGAAGCCCTCCAATTTGACAGCGCCAAGGAAGTCTGGGACTACCTTGATAGTCTCTGTACGGAGACAGATCAGATGAAACGCAACAAGTTGCAAGTTGCGGTGGACAAGTACGAGTCATTCCAGATGCTGACTGGTGAAACCATCAAGGAGATGGAGGCTAGATTCAATGCTATAGTCAGCGAGCTGAAGTCTTTGGACAAGGAGTACTCGAATGCAGAACTTAATGCAA
Source organism: Plectranthus barbatus (assembly GCA_026898455.1). Lineage (NCBI taxonomy): Eukaryota > Viridiplantae > Streptophyta > Magnoliopsida > Lamiales > Lamiaceae > Plectranthus > Plectranthus barbatus. The sequence goes on from JAPKLW010007160.1 coordinate 11,333, forward strand.
AGATCCTGTCAAAGATGCCCAAGGAGGACTGGTTTGTGAAGACTACATCTCTGAAGGAGAAGGATCTATCCAAGATGACTCCCAAGGAGCTATTTGCTCAGCTCCAAGCACATGAGTGGGATATCCAAATGGTGAACAAAAATGAAGTCATTCGGACCGTTGGATCTCCCAGCATCAAAACACAAGACGAAGCATACTTCGTCAAGAGGGATTTCAAGTGGAAGCACAAGAAGCCTTTTCACACTGATAGACCTGCTGGGCCACACAACCCGCAGAAAGAGATCCCATCCCCATCGGGATCTAACTCAAAAGGCAGCGAGAGCTCTATCGCAGATCTTGAGCAACAAATGAAGAGATTGGCTGTTCTTCTGGAGAAAGCCAAGGCGAAACAGGGAGGTTCTCTCAGCTCATCTGATGGAAAGTTCGTCAAGAGAGCTCCCCGCGCGTGTTATCAGTGCCAATCCCCTGACCATCTTAAATTTGAATGTCCACAAGTGGATAAAGATGAGCGGGAAAGGCTGAAGAAGCTCTTTGAAGAGCGTGCATCGAAGGCCGTTGCCAAGGCGATGCTGACCAGGACAGAGGTTCCTGATATACCTGACCATGATGATGGAGAGTATGCGTCAGACGAAGAATCAGAAGAGGAAGCGCTACTGGCGCTGATGGTAGCTTTCGGAGAGGAAGCACATGAAGAATGTGCTGACAGTGAGGGGGAACAAGCACTTGCTGCTGACGACCAGGTACAATCTGTTCCTCATTGCACATCATGTCTCCATGCATCCTAGACGATGCTGAGTCGCATTGCTCCGACTCAAAAGCTGTCACTATAGACATTCTTCAACAAGAATTTTTGAAATTTTATGAAATAAAGAATGTCTTGGCTGGCGAAAACACCTCGCTGAAAGATCAAATTTCTGTTTTGACCAATGAGATTGAAAAATCGAGGTCAATCGGTGAAGAGCTAGCCACTCTGAAAAAGACTCACTTTGAATTGCTTCAAAATTTTCAAATTGCAAAAACTGAGCGAGATAATTTTCACAACATCGTTCTGGAGCAAGAAAATAAAATAAATTTTTTGAATAAAGGCTCCAAGGATTTGGAAAAGGCTCTAAGTCATTGGAGAAAGCCGACTGATAAGTCCGGGTTGGGATTTATAAAGGATATGAGCAAAAACCAACCCGAACAAATCAATGCTGGTAAGGGTAAGGGCAAAGTGGTAAATGCATCAGCACCAGCTCGTGATACCAGTAAGTCCCGTATGGCTGATCAACACAGGAATAATAAGACCAGATTCATAGGTGAGTCATCACGACAAAAACCTCCACTGGCAAAATCCTCTGCTGACAGGACGCCAGCACACCCTAAGACGCAGACTAAGCCGAATAATTCTAAGGCAATGAAGTCAGCGTCAGCTACCAGTGGAATCCGACAGCCAGCACCAAATGTCAAGAGATTCCACACACAACCTCGTCAGTATGCCAATCACCAGCATACTTACTGGGGATCCCAATCTCAGAGAAACTCTGAGAGAAGGATAATGCCTGATAGGAGGAATACCTATCACAGGCCTGAGCCCAATCACAAATTTTCTCAAAGGGCTGTGAAGGCTAGCCATGGTGGTCCACACTTCCAGAGACCACGAAGGCAACACACACAACCGGAAAAACATTTCCGAAACTCTCAGCGGAAGAATACTTCCAAAGGAGTTACACGCACAGCCACACCTTCCCAAACCAATCTCATGCATTACTACAAAAGGAAGGGAAAGGCTACTGATGATATCAGCAAGGGTAAAACCGAGCTGAAAATCACTAAAGTCTGGATTCCGAAAGGAACAATTCAGCGATCTAACCTGCAGGACCCGCAGAAGATCGGGGACCTAAATAAATTCTTTATTTTTCTTGCAGGTACAGGATCATGCATCGCAGCTTCAGAGGTCGAGAGAGTGGATCTTAGATAGTGGGTGTTCAGCTCACATGACTGGTGAAAAGGATTTGTTTGCAGATCTCATCAAGGTCAAAGGACCTCCAGTTATTTTTGGTGATAACTCTAAGGGCAGAGTTATTAGCAAGGGCTGCATCGAGAAGGACGATGTCAGAATTATAAATGTATCCCTTGTTACCTCTCTCAAGCACAACCTCCTGAGTATCAGCCAGCTGTGCGATAGTGGCTACACAGTTCACTTTAAGAAATCAGAGTGCCAGATCAAGGACGAGAAGACAGGCGAGATCAAGTTGAGAGGTATTCGAAAATGAGGATTATATATCGTCGACTGGAAAAGCGGGAAGACAGATTCATGCTTCGTGGCCACCAGTACTATGGAAACTAACTGGCTGTGGCACAAAAGGTTGAGTCATCTGAATTTCAGAACTATCAACTACCTGGCCAAGCATGATCTTGTGGAAGGACTTCCCAAGGGAGGATTCAAGAAGGAAGGGATTTGCAAAGCATGCCAGCAGGGCAAGCAAACTAAGAAGTCCTTCAAGAACCAGTCGCCAGTCTGCCCCAGTACCAGTCGGGTACTCGAGTTGCTACATATGGACCTCTTTGGACCAGTAGCACCTCAAACCATTGGAGGAAGACGTTATTCGCTGGTGGTAGTCGATGACTACTCGCGCTATACCTGGGTAAAGCTTCTCAGATCCAAGGATGAAGTGAAAGTCATTCTTCCAGACTTGATTATCAAAGCACAAAAACAGAGAGAAGCTATGGTAAAGCGGATACGGTCAGACAATGGGACGGAATTCTGCAACAGTCTGCTGATGGATTTTTGTGCGGAAGCCGGCATTAAGCATGAAAGATCTGCACCAAGGCAACCGCAGCAGAATGGACTGGCAGAACGTAGGAACAGGACGCTGAGGAAGCGGTCCGGTCCATGCTGGCAGAATCCGGCTTAGGACAGAGTTTTTGGGGAGAAGCGTTGGTGACGGCCTGCTATACTCAGAATAGAAGCGGGATCAACGACAGACTCAAGAAAACCCCCTACAAAGTTTATTTTGGTCGTAAGCCTTCTCTAGATCATCTTCGTGCTTTCGGTTCACCATGTTATGTCCATAACAATGGTAAGTCGAAGTTAAATGCTTTTTCGCCTAAAGCTGATGAGGGTATCCTTGTCGGATATGGACATCCCTCTCACAAGGGCTATAGAGTATTTAACAAGACTACCAAACTTGTGGAAATAACATGCAATGTCGTTTTTGATGAAGCTACTTTAGTGCGCAGGACATTACGACAACTGGCTGAAGATGTTCCTGAGGTCAATGATGTCGTTGATCAGTTGGGCAGGAATTCTTCCAATGCTCAACCAACTGATTTGACTAGACCTATGACTGGATCATCTTCACAACCAGTATCCTCGGTTGCCCATCAGCAATCCGGGAAGGTCGGTGATGCAATTGACCTTGCTGAGACCTTACACTCAATCTCTCTGAGTGGAACTGGCGATAATCCAGGGGGAATACCGTCTGGAATTTTTGAGCCAGAAGACAATGAACCAGCTGGAGTGGATGGACCAGCTGACGGTGAAGATATCGCAGAAGGATCAGGAGATCAGTCAGAGAGTGAAGCTGACGAAGAGATTATTCCGCCTGGTGAAGGTCAACCACCAGTTGCAATTGCTGCTCCGACTGGTGAAGTTCAGGAAGCACCAGTCATCAGGACAGAAGAACCAACGCCAGCAGATTCTCATCTTCCCAAATGGCTGAGAAATCACCCATCCGATGCTATTCTCGGTGATCCAGAAGGTTCTGTTCAGACTCGACACGGCAGTGCGCTCCTGACTTGTTTTGTTTCTCAAGTGGAACCCACTTCCGTAGGAGTTGCGCTAGAATCTGCCGATTGGATTAATGCCATGCAAGAAGAGCTTGCGGAATTCACTCGCAACAATGTTTGGGACTTGGTAGAGAGACCATCACATCAGTCAGTGATTGGCACCAAGTGGGTTTTCAAGAACAAGCGAGATGAGAATGGCATTATAATCAGAAACAAAGCTCGTTTAGTCGCCAAAGGTTACAAGCAATGTGAAGGCATCGACTTCGACGAGACCTTCGCACCAGTTGCAAGAATGGAGGCGATACGGCTGTTCCTTGCGTATGCAGCGTATCATGGTTTCACGGTATTCCAAATGGACGTGAAGAGCGCCTTCTTGAATGGCGAGCTAAAGGAGGAAGTATATGTCGAACAACCTCCAGGCTTTGAAATAGGCACCAAAGTGTACAAGCTGAGAAAGGCCCTGTATGGATTGAAACAGGCGCCCAGGGCTTGGTACGAGACGCTGTCACAATTCCTAATCAGT
>JAPKLW010007161.1:0-15623 GCA_026898455.1 Plectranthus barbatus
AATCTTTTATTTTGCATTTTGATTTTATATTTTATAAAAAAATACAATGACAAACACATTATTTATTCATCTTTAATATGATTTTATTATCTTGGTTTTTTATTGTAAATTAATTATTATTTATATAGTACTTCCTCCGTCCCGGTTTATTAGGCTCTTTTCTTTTCGACATGGAAATTAAGAGTTGTGAGTGTAGAATGAGTTAGTGGAATGAATATTTTATTGTTGAGTGTGAAAAAGTTGTCATTTTTGGAAAGAGACCAATTTAGTTGGGACGCCCGATTTGGTAAGAGAGTCTATTCTGCTGGGACGGATGGAGTATTTTATTTCTTTCTTAAACTTATAATTTAAAAATCAATCATTCGAATTGAAAATGATTTCCAAACCCATCTCATAAACCAAACATCAAAATTAAGAATGATTCCCAAATTCAAACTCATATTCATTCCCTTTATTATCAAACTCATATTGTTGGTCACATATTTCAGAGTAGAAAATATGTTGCACAATGGAATAAGTTTAATGATGGGACTCGCACTTATCCAAATTGAATGTCAGTCTTAGTTTGGTTTATCAAAGCTTAGTTTAGATCTTAAGTCCGAATTGATGTTAAGTCAGTTTTCAGTTTATAGTTCAACACTTAAATGTTGAGTTTTAAAAGACGTAAACCGATAAAAAAAATCAGTAAATGAACTCAAAGGATTTATAGTGGTTCAGACACCAAAAGGTCCTACGTCCACTCTCCAGACTAAGTCTGGTAATCCACTAAGTGTTAGATCTACAAGGTGCTCCCACGATCTATTGCTAGCTGAAGAATGCATCGCCCTTCAGTCCACTAGCTCACTTGCCCGATCCTTTGTTGGTTATTCACTTCGCATCTTCTCGGAGTGTAGGCACACCACACAGCCTCCCGTTGCCGGATTGGGTTCTTCAAAGTTCTCATCGGAATTGTTAGCTTGACGGCTTAAACAACAATGAGAGTCAAAGTACATAACGTACTTGACTATTGTGTTCTTTCTTGGAGAGAAAGAACACCAAGAATAACTCAAGAACTAGACGTTCTGAGTCTCGTGATCACGAAGGTGACACACAGAAAGCTTTTAGGTAAGCCTCTAACTTTTGAGTTGGGATTTATGCAGAGTTTCGGCATGCTCAATGATACAATGTTAGGTTTTTGAATCTCTAGAAGTCCTCGGCTATTTATAGACGAAGGTGTGAGATTTAAATTTTTCGATCCGTTAGACACATTGGATGTTCGACCAACACAATGTCTCTGTCCTTTGCGCAGGTAGGTAGCCTTTTTGCCAAATCTGGACCTGTTCCCGCTTTTTTGATTTCAACAGTGATTGTTCAACTTTTGTCAGAACGATAGTATGATCGATCTGAGGAATCCAGACTGATCAGTCTGAAGAATCTAGACTGAAGACTTAGTTTGCAGACTTTAAGGAATCTTTAATCCTTTAAGTATGATCTTATCAGCATCATTCCTCAGACAATTCTCTTTGTCTCTATGCGCAGAGATCGGAACTTGAATTCCATGTTGATATCGTCAGGCTGGCAAGTCCATGCTGGCTGACGCCACGAGTCTGAATATTTGATCCCTAGACTAACAAGTTTGATCTTCTGAGACTGGCGAGTTCCAGACTGATGAGTTCCAATGTTTGATGAGATCCTAAACTTGTCAGTCCCATGCTGATAAGATCTAGACTGATCAGTTCCAGACTGATCAATCCCATACTGAACTTTCAGTATCTTTGAGTCCTTTGTGCATCTAGACTGATTATTCAGTCTGTCTTCGATCAACTTCAATTACAACTCTATAAAAAGACCTTACATGACTTTACATTTAAAAACAATTTGAAGCTAATCTAGAGACTTCCTAGATTGGTTGGGCCTTGACCATTTGACCCACAAAAATACAATAAGTAAGGAAATTCTAATATCAAATTTCCTAACAATTTTTCTCTTTTAGTTGTGGTCAAAACCATCTATCCATCTATGACTATCTAAGCTGGTTGAGGAGGAGTGATTGACTTTCTGAGTTTCTACAATTAATCTATCAAACTACAAACTCATAGAAAGTACCTCCTTAGACTTAGCCTAATCTACTTGGAAGTTTTTACAAGTTTTTAGTGGGAGAAATATTGCTCGATTAAAATTTTTCAAAGTAAAAACAGAGCAAAAATCATAAGTAAGAGCGAAGGATGCTGATTACACTAGATTGTGTAAGTTCAGCCTAAAACATATGACTTTTTGTTGGACAAACAAGATTTGTTATCAACAAGTCAGTTTTTCATCAATGATGAGTACATTTACAGATACAGGGAAAACTAACTGTGAGTTTGTAACAACCTGAAATTTTTTAATGTTTTTGTAACTCCTTTTATAAAATAAATTATTAATTGTTATTATTTAAATAATTACATTTCAATAAATGATACCCCATTATTATTTATTATTATTATTAATTTTAAAATTAATTTCTAAACCTTTCACTTAACCACCATAAATTTTTATTTAATTTATATAATTAATTTTAGACATTTGATTTCCTAGAATTTCACTATAAAAAGGTTCTTCACTTCATTTTAACACACTTACAATTTCTTCTTCTCTTCTTGTTCTTCAAAGTACTCTTCTCCTTTTGTCTCGATTTCTCAAATATAGTTTTTCAAGCGAGTTCAAAAGTCAAGGTGGGGATCTATGTGTAAAACAAAATATTGTTTATCAATGTTATGTTTTTATACAGGTACCTACAATTTAGTCGATGGGCTAATATGAGATAAGCGTACAGGCTACCCATGTGTTCTACTTAGCCAAATGACTGCCTACATTTATCTTGTTATAATTGTATAGCTTGGATAAACGTGATCATCACTGAGTTAATAACGCTCACCCCAAAGTTATTACTTTTTTTTTCAGGTTAAATGTCAGGCGATAGACTAGAGGCGGATGATGGGCAAGGAACTTAAATAAATGTTTATTTTCTTTTATGTTATTTTTTTAAAAGGAAAATAATTATTTTGTAAGTTTATTTTAAATAAAAGTGAAGTGCCCATTTTATTCAAGTATTCTCTATTGTTTTACTTTTAAGAAAATTGAGGCGTTACAGAGTCTATGCAACAAATAATTACAAAAGGTGAGAAGAGCCAGGTTACAAAGAAAACGAGGTAAGACATAAGTTTTCAATAAGAAAAAGAAGAGGACACTTCATTTTGATCCAGATGAGGAGCCAGATAGTTCGGCTTGTCACCCATGGAGGCTATGAGATTTGTAAGCTTGGTAGTATCAGCCTCGTGTTTCAGCCTGTTAGCCTTCTCACGCTCCTCTATCCTTCTCATGTCTTTAACTTGGATGCTCTAGCGCTCTTCCTCTGCCTTCCTCCTTTCTTTGTCTTATTTTCTCTTCTGCTCTTCCCCATCTTTGACCATTGCCAAAAAGGTTGTCATTGTGGTGGTCACGGAATCCATCTTTGCTTCAATGACCTTGGTCAGCTCCTCCTTGGCTACTTCTACATGAGATCAGACCTGTTATACAAAAAGGTCATTGATGTGAGCCAGGAGCTGATCATTGTCCAAGGGTGCAGCTCCAAATAGAGTGATGGATATGGAAGCTTGATCATCAGCAACAACCACGGGCCAATCAATCTTGAGAGCCCCTATACTATGGGCACCGATGGACGGACTGGTACGATCCACCATCTCCTCTACTCTTCTTCTTGTGCATGTCTAGCCCGGGGCTGTCTGGTCCTCCTTCGCCATGTGCTCTAGTTCCTAAGAGCACACCACGTCATTGGCAGCCGGGAGAGGGGTAGTCCTCAGAGGTGGGAGCTCAACATTCAAATGAATCTCAGAGAAATTATATTTCAACTCAAGACCAGTTTGTAAACGCATGAGCTAAAGTTATTGACCCTTTGTTTCATTCTCCTTCTTCTTCAGTTTTAGTGGGGGGAAGTCAGCCTGGCCAAACACCAGTCTCTGAGCCTCGATCTTCTTCAGTCTCCTCTTCACCTGCTTGACAATTCATTGCCTGGTTCTTTATTTGATTAAACCTATGAACATGTTAACCCAATGCTCCTATGATTTCTAGAAAGTGAGGCCCAGTCTGGCTTTTAGGATATCTATTTCTTCATGACTGAGGTTGTGGGAGCAGAAATCAAAGATTCTCCATCGATGGAACTCTAGCAACAACACGTCTGAGTCTTGGAGATATCTGGCATAAGTTTTTCTGATTCCATTGTCCACCTGCTCCTCCACCTATTGGGTATCACATTCACCCATTAGAAAATATCTTTGTTATCTTCAGCATACTCGGGGAGAGGAGGGCACCAGTCTGTAATCCTCTTTGCTGAAAATATTAGATGAGGAAGACTATGGAGTGGAACCATGCAGACTGAATGCTCAGAAGGTAGCAATGAGTTTGATTTGTATCTGCAGTCCCACAGATGCCCCTTCTTTATTCTGGCCATGTGCTCGTCCCCGGTTTCTGAGTCCTCAAGGTCATCCTCTAACTCTTCGCCCTGAGGCTCATCCTTAGCCCTGGCTTCTGTTATAAAAGACTTGCTAGTTTTTCCTTGGGCTGAGGAATTGGCCTTTCCTTGGACTGACGTGCTCGCCTTTTCTTGGACTGATGGGCCATCCTCGTCTTAAACAGACAAATCCAATTTATAAAGTAAGTTCTGAGACACAACAAGAGATGTACATGCAACCCCTTGCACTGCAGGTACCTCCACCAACTTCTCCGATTCCGCCAATTTTACCGGGGTGGTCGCCCGAACAACTTCTTTGGCTTTACTTGAGCAAGGCCAGCATCCCCTTGCATTGCTGCCTGCTCTTCTCCCGCATATTAATCCACCAAATCCAGTACATCAACCTCCGGTTGAGTAACTTCTGCCAACAGCCTATTGAAGGCTTCATCGGACATGATATCAGTGGGAGATGCCTGGATTGGTTCTTGGATTGTCAGTTTCTTGGTCCCCTGGACATCTGGAATGAAACATCAACCTTGGTTGCATGAGCTTTTCCTTTAATGGATCTAACAAGGATTTATGTCATTTCCTTCTTCTTAGCCTCAACATCAGCTTTAATCATCTCAAAAGCCTCATCACGGGCCGCCAACTTGGCTTCCAAGGCAGCCTGCCACACCTTCTTCTGAGCTTTGGCCCGGGCATTCTCTGCCTCCATCCAGGCCTTCTTCTTTTTTTTGAGCTTAGCCTCAGCCTCCAGCTCAGCCGCCGTCTTCTTTCTCTTCTTGGTCATTTTGGCCAATTGTTCCTCCTTATACCGGGAGCTAGTATTTGGACACGGATGGCATGGACTTTAAAAGGATCACCACGTCTTGCGCTGGCACCCTCAGTCCGAGGTTTCTTTTGGATTGATTTTTTAGGCTTCATTTGGACTGACTTGTCATCCTCAGTCTGCAGTGCGATAGGTAGCACTACCTCAGCTCCAGTTTCAGTGTCTGGGCAATGCATTTTTTCAATTATTGGAAGAACTTTTCCACTTCGGCTTTCTTGGTCAGTTCGACCCTTTGTTCGTCAGAAAGTGGCTGGACAACGGCCAACACCAAGACCCCTTTGACATCTTTAGGAGCTTCATCCTCGAAAACCGGCTCCTCCGGGTCCACATTCTTGTGGCCGGTTTGGTACCTTAGCCTCTTGTAATTAACCAACTTTTGCCGGGACTTGGTGACTGGATGTAATTAGTCCCAAGCAAAGCCTCAATCGTATCTATTTTGTCATCGGACATCAGGGCTTCAAGCAAATGACTAATCTTCAGCCCGAAACTGACGGCATGGGTGAATGTATGGTAAGTCTTCATTTTGATATTTCTTTTCACGTTCCCCAGAATCCTGCCATATATAAACTTTGCCCAGTTCCCCCTGATTCCATCATCGAGGGCCAACATCACTGAGTATTTCTTGAGGCTCAGTTCAGAGTGAGAGCCAGTCTTCCACTGCAACATTCTGACAACTATATCACACAACATCTTGTAGAATTCATCAAGCTGGGAGTTGGGTATCTTAGAATTCCATTCGGCCGTTACTTCATCATTCTTCCATTTTTTCCAATCATTTTTCATGGTCGTCCTGTCATTCTCCAGATACATGGCCACAGACGAGCCTTCATTCCTCAAGGTATAGATGTTTGCCGATAAGGCAGGATCCACTTGGATCTTCTGCCCAAAGATGCAGGTGATGAAGTGCGATTCATTCTTAGCAATCACCGCACGGGCATAGAACTCAGCTACTATGTGCGGATGGAAGGCCTCCGACTTGGCGGTCAGATAGGTCCAAATTCGTTCTTTGGTCAGAATATCTATCAACTCCGATCCATAATGTTTCTCCACCAAATGAAGATATAGGATCTTCTCCTTCTGTACCTGCGCAGCCTCTGTTGCGCATAGGTCAGCTTGGTTCTTCGCTCTTTATTTCGAGAAATTGTCATCAACTTAGCATAAGGGATTGAAGTATCTATATCTTCTGTCTAATAAATCTAGGTGAATGAGAGCTCGTGCTCTGGAAAATTGGTCATGATCTCCAAAACTAGTGGCGGGTTAAATGATTCGTCAGCGTGGGATGATTCTGCCATTTAATGTATATGATTGAAGGAATGTACAGAATGTTTGAGAGCAAATACTCGAGGGAAAACAAGATTCAATAAAGTTTTCTCTGGTGAAGGACTAACCCTTTTTAAAGGGTGGAGATGAACAGTATACTCCAGTTTGGACGGTCAGGATTAGTTTAGGAGCGGGGTGGTCAACGGTCTGGGAAAGTTGCACCAGTTGAAATCATTTTGACCTATGACTAGAGTCGTGGGCACTGATGTGGTTATTGCCTTGAGTCCTGGTGCAGCCGATGTAGCGCGTCTTTATTCGTCCTATGACTGTCCTTCGATGCCTTTGCATAAACTCAACATTTAATGTTGCATGTAACATAAGCGATAATGGATTTCAAAAATCTCGCGCATGCAGATTCCTTAAACTGGCCTACAGGCTTCAACCTTAAGTAGCTTTGGATTGATGGGGCAAGTCTTAGAACCTTGAAGCATCAGTCTCAGACTTATGCGTCAGTTTGAACTTATATGTCAGTCTCATTCTTAAAAAATTGAGAGCTGGGACTCAATTTTAATCTGCTAAATCTCTAATTAGTTTTGTTGAGCTTTGCGAAGTAAAACTGATACCACTTGAAATATCTTATCTCACTTGTATCACTTGAAGAATTTCTTGTCACATGTGAAAAACTGAGAGCTGGGACTCAGTTTTATTCTGCATTTTCGTCAAGATGAGACTTATAAGTTTCAAACTGAATGAACTGCAAGTCTAATTTGTCAAGTCTACATAAACTTTGAACTGATGTACACGAATGTAAACTGGTAAGTAGTCTTAGTCCAAAAATCCAAGAAATTCAAAAACTAAGAGCTTGGACTTAGTTTTATTCCGCTTCTCCTAGAAATCCAACGAATCTTCAAAGAAAAAAAAGGAATGAGAGCTTGGACTCATTCTTCACACTCTGAAATCTCATCAAAATCCAAAACACCGAGTTTGATTCAAAGCTCCTTGAATCTTGCTTCTGGGAGAGGCTTCGTGAAAATGTCTGCAACCTGATATTTAGTACAATATACTCTACCTTATATCCTTGTTCTCGATATGATCACAAATAAAATGATGTCGAATGTCGATGTGCTTAGTTCTAAAATGATGAACCTGATTCTTCGTGATGCACATCTCACTGTTGTTATCACAATAGATGGGAACACATTCTGAGCTGACGTCATAATCCAACTATTGTTGTTTGATCCATAAGACTTGAGCACAACAACTGTGAGTAGCAACATATGCGGTTTCTATAGTAGATGTTGCAACTGAGTGTTATTTCTTGCTGAACCAACTGAGCAGCTTATGTCTTAGAAACTGGCAAGTTCCACTCTGCTCTTGCGATCAATATAACATCCGCCAAAATCTGAGTCTGAGTATCCATTAAGAGTAAGCTCGTCACATTTGGGGTACCAAGTTCCAAGCGACTCAGTGCACTTCAAGTATTTAACAATTCTTTTAGCAGCATCCATGTGTGATTTCTATGGATTGACTTGAAATCTCGTGCACACCCCGATAACGTATTGATAAGCTCATATTTATACTCACTTATCTATATTTTTCTCCATTGTTTCAAGTGTTTTACATTATGTTTTTACTTATTTCTATGCATGAGTCTATTTTAGAGGGTGTTATGCCTTTGATGGGTGATTTTTCCAGGTTTTAGGCCAAATTCATTGAAAACCCGTACCGAAAGCAGATGATGTTCAAAGGAACAGTCACGACTTCTTCCACAGATGGAATCTGAGCTAATGGAGCACATTGATGGAAATATCTTTGAATTAGCTTTCCAACGCAACTGGAATCGGGTCAATCGGAGTTCGGGAGAGGAAGTTATGGCCAAAACCGTGAGACTGCGCAGACAGATGTTTTTGTGTCGAGAGACAGGATTTGTGTCGACCGAAACAGAGGTCAAAACATTCCTGTCGACCGACAGGATTTGTTTCGATCGACACAGAAGCCCGAAAAAGCTATTTTGGGCCTGTTTTGACAGTTTTTGCTATTTTTACCCAATACTCAAATTAGGTCTTTTTCCCCCTCTATAAATATGAACTCTTAGGCACGAAATTACATCTCTTTTTCTCTATTTTGCTGAATACATTGGAGTTTTTCAAGACATTGAAGGTTCCTATTTTATTTGTAAGTTAATTAATTAAATGTTTCTTTGTTTTTTAGTCATGTTTTGTGGCTAGAACCCTAAACAGGTTCTAGGGTTATGATTTCTTTTCTGATGCATGTCTAATTGATATCAACTCATATAGCATGGATTAATTCTCTGATTTAATTTTATAATCTAGATTAAAAGAAGGACCGAGAGGTGAATTGAGATCTAGGTTTATAGTTAATAATTGATGGATCGAGAGATGAAAATTATTAACAGGAAGAGAGAATTAATTGTGTTTGTTTTCTGTCTCAAAAGGAAGAAACCTACATAGGAATAATTAGATAATTATAGAGATTAATTTATTTGGTGTTCTTGAGACCGAGAGGAGATAGTCACTAATTAATAATCTAGGATTTAATTGCCTGACCAAGGAATTTAATCCACAAAAATCTATGTTTTCCCCATTGCTGAGTTGATTGATATTTGCATGTTGATGATTAGATTATCTGCCCTAGGATCTGTGCTTTTCTTTATTGTTTTCAAAAACCCTTTATTTTATCGCATTGTCATCTTTAATTTCTAAACAAAACCCCAGTTTTCTATTTCCTCAAACTTCTATGTCCTAGAAATTATAACTAGTACTTTGGATTTTTCATTGCACATTCCCTGTGGGATCGACCACCCTTGGGTGTAAAAATATTATTTGCTCGCTGTTTTCTGCAGTTATCACGTATAAAATATCGGGCCGACTTGTTGTCAAATAGAGAAGTGAACCAGTAATGCCTCTGTAAGCTAATGGATTTACTGATTCGCCGTCTTCATCCAAGGTGATCTGGACACTTGTTCTCATTGGGATTCGTAAAGACTTCGTCTTTTCTAGATAAAACTTGTTGATTAATCCCTAGTGTACTTATTCTAGTTAATGAAGATTCCTTCGCTGGACTGATGAACTTGCAGCCCCAAGAAGTTGGTCATCTTGCCCATCATACTCATTTGGAAGTGACTTTGCATAAGCTGGGCAAACTTCTCACACAAACTTAAGTTCTTAGACCCGAATTTGATGTCATTGACATATATCTGGACCAATAGGATGTCTTCAGCATCTTTGATAAGAAATAAGGTCCTGTTGATCTTCCATTTTCTGAATCCATTCTTCAGAAGGAAATGTGATAAAGTCTCTTACCAAGCTTGCGGTGCTTGCTTTAATCCATATAATGCCTTCCGCAGCTTATACACTTGTGTGCCTTCTTCAAAATCTGGAGGTTGCTCCACATAAACTTCCTCCTTGAGTTCTACGTTCAGATTGGTACTCTTCATGTCCATCTAATAGACCGTGAAGCCGTGATATGCGGCATAGGCTAGAAACAACCTGATTACTTCTAGTCTAGCTATTGGGGCAAATGTCTCATCAAAGTTGATGCCTTCACACAGCATATATCCTTTGGTATGTATTCTAGCATTGTTTTAGACTATATTGCCAACTCCATCTCACTTGTCTTGAAAATCACTTGGTACTAATCACAGATTGATGTGATGGTCTATCTACCAAGTCCCAAACATAATTGCGAGAGAATTCTGCAAGTTCCTTTTGCATAGCGTTGATCCAATCAGTTGACTGTAGTGCTTTTCCTATCTTCGTAGGTTTAGTCTGAGAAATATAGCACGAAAGAAGAGCACTCCTTTGCCTGGTTCGGGCTGGATTGGTGATATCATCCAACACAACATCTTCAGGATGATTGCGAAGCCATTTGGGTCTTTGAAGCTCTCCGATCTGGATTGGTTGAACAAATGGCTCTTCAGAATGAACGCCTGCGACTGGCACATCTGTGAGGAAGAAATCCTCTGGAATGATCTCGTTCCCCAAAACTGGATGCTCTGTGCCTTGGTATGCTTGAACTGATGGTTGAGTTGATGCTGATCCAGAAGTTTGGTCTCTGTCAGTCTGATCTCCCGCGTCTTTAGTCTCAGCTTTGGCGTCTTGATAACTCTCATAAAGAGTTATCTTTTGATCTTTTTTCATGAACTTTAGATGTTGTTTTGAATTAGATGCTTAGCAATCGAAGTCCTTTTTGCTTGTTTATGTTCATTTACAATTAATTCATAGTATTTTAAATTGTGCAAGCTTTAATAAGTTTTTGCAAGCATTTGGTGAAGTTTTGACCAGGTTCTGGACGCTAGAGCTTCCTTGCCGCATGCTGATTGAAGAAATGCTCGAGCTTGGGAAACGCATGATAAGTAGGAAGGAGATTTTCTCTCTCCAGGACCACTCAAAGACAAGGATAAAGGTCCTTTTTGATTTTGTCTGCTGAGAAGACAGGTGGCACTGAAGGAAGCCGATCCCCTGTCTGAAGGAAATAATGACATCTGCACACGTGGATGCATCATGAGAAAAGGAAGGAGATCAACGGCTATGAAAAAGGAAAATATATGAAACAAAGGCTGGGGCGAAAGAGGGGAGATAACAACAATTTTCAGAACAGCACGAACGGAGAGCTTGGAGAAGAAGTAACCGGAGCATGAAGGATCATCGTCTATAGTTTGATTTTAGATTTTCAAGCTGTATTTCTGAATGATGAATGATCTTATGCTCTTATTTCTTTTATTTCCAAGTATGAACTAATTTCATTTACACTTGGGTTGTGGAACAAAGTACCATTTGCTTGAATATATGTTAGAGTCGAGTTTCGCATGACTGAACTTATCCTTAATCCTGTTTTCAACCGTTTCTTGAGCATGACAGTGAATGGAAACCCATCACCTATGGAGACTGAAAGGTGAAATAGGCCGAGGGGATTTTAGATAATTGTGTTGATTTCATAGACATATGAGAAAATGCAACTTAATCGAGCTTAGCTTCATATCATCATCATCAAATCACTGAGAGAGGCATAGACGTATGAATCTTGGTGAGAGGGTGTAGATCTAGTAGAACGACAGTATGCTAGGCAGAATTAGGAAAAGTTCTAAGGTTCAGGGAATTGCGAGACATAAACTCTAGCATATAGGATAGCTGTGGTGCATTGTATTTCATAACCCAAGTGTGTTTTCCAGTACTTGTGAATCCATTTATAATATTTATGTTCATTTTGTGGAACGAGGAAATATTACTGATCAAAGCTTTAGTAGGAATCATAGTTTATGCATATTTATGTTTAGAGTAGAAGTTAGAAGCAACAACTCTTGATTTACAAACAATTCTTAGTGCACGATTTAGACAATCACTCCCTTGGGTTCGATATCTGGTCTCACTTGACTATATTACTTGTGGATTGTGTATACTTGCACATTGGTTCTGTAGTCACACTATAGTTCACAACAAGTTTTTCACGCCGTTGTCGGGGAGAGATTAAATTTAAATCTGAATGCTTTTGAATTGTTTGAGTATTATATTATATGATCGATCTGAATGTGGAAACTAATCATTTTCATGATGCAGGGAGATCAGTAGTTTATGAGTGAAAAGATTGTAAGAGAACTATTTCCATTTGATCCAGAAATTGAGAGGACTTTTAGAAGGAATAGAAGGAAACAGAAAGTTAGAAAGATGGCTGAAGAACAACCAGAGAGGAACATTGATGATAAGGATAGAATCATCAGAACCCTCATGGAACCAAGGTTTACTGATTTTGATCCTGGGGTAGTGAGACCTGAAGTGCAGGCACAACACTTTGAGTTAAAGCCTGTGATGTTCCAGATGTTGCAGAGTTTGGGGCAATTTAGTGGGCTAGCTACAGAAGATCCTCACCTTCACTTGAAATCATTTCTGGAAATCTGTGATAATTTCAAGCTGCAAGGAGTAACAGCTGAGGCTTTGAGGATGCGATTATTTCCCTTCTCCTTGAGGGATAGTGCTAAAACTTGGCTTACAAATCTGACACCAGGATCTGTTACAACTTGGAATGAGCTAGCTGAAACTTTTTTGATGAAATACTTTCCTCCTACTAGGAATGCAAGGTGTAGAAATGCTATTATGTCCTTCAAACAGGAATGTGATGAATCAGTTAGCGAAGCATGGGAAAAGTACAAAGAATTGCTGAGAAGGTGTCCAAATCATGGAATTCCTTATGGTATGCAGATAGAGATCTTTTACAATGGGTTACTTGGGAACTCCAGGATGATGATCGATGCCACTGCAGGGGGAGCCCTTTTGGATAAAACTTACAATGAAGCTTGTGAAATTTTAGACAAGATAGCTGCAAACAACTATCTGTGGGCTACTTCTAGAGCAGCAGCTGTATCTACTCCAAAAGTTGCAGGGGTCCTAGAAGTGGATCCTATTCAGGTTCTTACTGCACAAATGGAAGCTCTGGGGGCAACCATGAAGATTATAGAGAAAAACACCAGTCAAGCTATGGTCTCCCAGATGTCTAATGAAACTGCAATGGTTCTGAGTTGTATTTATTGTGGGGAAGGACATCAATTCGAGGAATGCCCTTCAAATCCAGCATCGGTGTGTTATATGGGAAACAGGCCTCAGCAGTACCAGGGAAACAATAACCCATATTCAAACACTTATAACCCAGGGTGGAGGAACCATCCTAATCTTTCATGGTCTGGGCAGGGAAATCAAAATGCTGGAACACGGGACCAACATAATAACTTTAACAAAGGTGGATACAATCAGTATAACCAGCAGCAAAACAATCCACAACATAGTGGTCAACATCAAAGTTTAGAGGCACCACCTCAGAAACCTGAGAAATCCATGGAAGATATGATGAAGGAATTTATGGCTAAGAATGAGATGAGTCAAGATGCTTTGATACAGAGCCAAGCTTCCTCATTAAGAAACCTGGAGGTACAAATGGGGCAGTTAGCTAATGATATCAGGAACAGACCACAAGGGAGTTTACCTAGCAATACAGAGAACCTTAGAGGGGGAAATGAGCAGTGTAAAGTGGTAACCTTGAGAAGTGGGAGACAGATTGATGAGATACCTGCAGAAGCACAGCAGCAAAAGGAGGGGTCATCTGAGAATGAGGAACATGTTGGAACTAAGACCCAGAGGGAAGGAAAAGCTCCTGTCAAAGAGTCATATCCAGTAATCAATGAGGAGTTGGTGAACCAAGAGAAACCTGTTGATCCCCCTGAAGGAAATGTGCTAAACAGCAAAAGAAAATCAGTGGAAGATGACCGCAGTTTACCTCAACCACCATACCCTGTCAGATTCAAAAAGCATAAGGAAGAGGAGCAGTTCAAAAAGTTCCTGGACATGCTCAAGCAAATTCACATCAATGTACCTTTGGTAGAAGCTCTGGAACAAATGCCAACTTATGTGAAATTTCTGAAGGACATTTTGACTAAAAAGAAAAGGCTAAAGGAGTTTGAGACTGTGTCTCTGTTTGAGGAAGTTAGTGGACCTTTGAGGAGGCAAATTCCAGCAAAATTAAAGGATCCAGGAAGCTTCACCATTCCCTGCTCAATTGGGGGAAGGGATGTAGGAAGAGCATTATGTGATCTTGGAGCTAGTGTGAACTTGATGCCACTTTCCATTTTTAAGAAGCTGGGTATTGGAGGAGCAAGACCAACAACCATCACTCTTCAGCTTGCAGATAGATCAACTGTTCATCCAGAGGGAAAGATTGAAGATGTACTGGTTAGAGTGGATAAGTTCATTTTCCCTGCAGACTTTATCATTCTAGACTATGAAGCTGATAGAGAAGTACCCATTATCCTGGGGAGACCTTTCTTAGCTACAGGGAGAACATTGATTGATGTGGAAAAAGGGGAACTGATTATGAGAGTTCATGAAGAACAGACTACTTTTAACCTGTATAATACCATGAAGTTGCCAGATGAATCAGAAGACTGTTTCACCATTGGAATTTTGGAATCAGTGATAGCGGAGCATGTGGAAGGATTGCAACAGGATGAATGTGAAAATGAAGACATGACAGAGGAAAATGCTGTAGCATGGGTTGAGCATGGTGCAAAGTTTGGGGGGTACAAGGCTAATTTCGAATCCCTGGATCTTATGAACAGAGAACAGAAGGAACCAAAGTCTTCACTTGAAGATCCCCCTGAACTAATACTTAAGCCTCTGCCAAATCACTTAAAATATTTGTATCTGGGAGAAGCAGACACTCTACCTGTGATAATTGCTTCTAATTTGAAAGATGAGGATGAACAGAAACTGATGCACATGCTTAGGAAACATAAACAGGCAATTGGGTGGACTATATCAGATATTAAGGGAATAAACCCTACAATCTGTATGCATAAGATATTGTTGGAAGATGGGATTAAGAACTCGGTGCAGCCACAAAGAAGGCTCAACCCCAACATGAAGGAAGTTGTGAAAAAAGAAATCATCAAATGGTTGGATGCCGGGATCATTTTCCCTATTTCAGACAGTTCATGGGTGAGTCCAGTGCAATGTGTACCCAAGAAAGGAGGAGTTATTGTGGTACAGAATGAAAAAAATGAAATGATAGCTACAAGGACAGTTTCTGGGTGGAGGATCTGCATAGATTATAGGAAGTTGAATGATGCCACCAGAAAGGATCATTTTCCATTACCTTTTGTAGATCAAATGCTGGACAGATTGGCTGGTCAGGATTACTATTGCTTCTTGGATGGATATTCTGGGTATCATCAGATTGCCATAGCTCCAGAACATCAAAGTCTAACTACATTTACCTGTCCTTTTGGGACCTTTGCATTTAGAAGAATGCCATTCGGTCTTTGCAATGCTCCAGCAACCTTTCAGCATTGCATGATCTCCATATTTTCTGAAATGATTGAGAATGGGTTAGAAGTGTTTATGGATGACTTCTCAGTCTTTGGGAAGGATTTTAATACATGTCTAGGAAATCTTGAAAGAGTGCTGCAATTATGTGAGAAGTCACAGTTGGTTTTAAACTGGGAGAAATGCTGTTTCATGGTACAGCAAGGGGTAGTACTAGGGCACAAGATTTCGAACAAAG
>JAPKLW010007162.1:0-15623 GCA_026898455.1 Plectranthus barbatus
AAATTTGTTTTTATAATATATTGCATCCTTATTATAAAAGAACACAATATTTGTGATTGAATGAATAAACATAACTTTTGAGAACCGAAATGAAACTGTGGCATCTTTTAAGAAAAAAATTAATACAACATTACAGAAAAATATTAATAATGCAACATTTGAGACTCAAATGAAAGCATTGCATTTTTCTTATATTATTATAGAGTTTGAGACATAATCATATAAATCTACATGTTTCAGTTCTTCTATGAACATAACAAAAAAAAAAAAACAAAAAACAAAAATTATAAATGTCAAAGAAAGAAAGTAAGGGAGAGAAAAGAAAAAACTAAACGAGTCAATAAAGAAGAATCAATTGCAAATTTGATCAAAACTTTTCATAAGTTTTGCAATTATAATAAAATTTTCAATTTTTTGCAATTACAACATAAAACTTATAAATTTTTGCAATTATAACGCAAAAGATAAAAACTTCACAATTACAATATAATATATATTATTCCAAAGATTATTAATTGAAATTTAATTTTTGTGATTTTTCCGTTGGTTATTTTTTATAAACTTGATTAAATGACATATTTAGTAATTGCTTATTTTTATTATTATATTTGATATTATTTAATGTTTAAAACTTGAATAATTTCTGAATGCAATTATAAATTAAATAATAATACTTTTTTCAAATTCAATTCGTTCCTAATTATTACAGTGCTCAAATTGTGTTTTATTCTATTAATTGTATTATTGCGATTCGTATATGTAATTATAAATACTAATTTATGAATTAAGCTTAAAAATTTGAGACTTTTCTAGATTAGGTACGAAATATTATAATAATATATAAATAATATCAAATATAAAAATAAAAATAAACAATCACAAATTGTCATTTAAAATTTATTAAAGTGATAGTAAACAAGAAATCACATCATTTAAGTTTTAATTGATAATTTTTGGGATAAATATGTTTTTTATTATAATTGTTAAAATTTTAAGTTTTGTGTTATGATTGCAAAAAGTGAAAATTTTTATGTTATAATTACAAAAGTCATGAAAAGTTTTGATCAAATTTGTAATTAACCCAATAAAGAAGTGTAATTAAAAATAATAAATGAAAGTATTTATCCAATCTCCCTAAAATATTTATTTTTAATAAATAAATATAAAATATTATCACAATAATTTCCTACACGTGGACTTGAAACTACAATTCCCAACTACCAATTTTCCTCGGCTTTGTTGAGCTGCAGCTCAATTCTGATCTACCATGGAACCCGTGGAACAGGTTTCTCTCTCTCTCTCTCTGATGAAGATGAAAGATACTGTGTCTGTGTCTGTGTGTATGAAGTTGGTTGTTGAATGTACATGTGCAGATGCATCCCAAGCTTGTACTCTACTCGTATTGGCAGAGTTCTTGTTCATGGCGTGTTAGATTTGCTTTGAATCTTAAAGGTTTGCTTTTCCCCCAAACTGATGGGGTCGTTTCTGGGTTCTTGATCTTGAATTTTTGTTTATGTTTGTGGGCTGGCAGGACTTCCTTATGAATACAGGGCAGTCAATCTTCTCCAAGGAGAGCAGTTCACTCCAGGTCCAATACTTTCTCTAATCCTATTCTATTTATTGGCTATCGATTCATGTATTTGGACTTTTAATTTTTGGGTAATAAAGATATGATACCATAGAAATTCATTTAATACGAGCAGGGCATGATTTTTGGGGCAGTTGTTGAATGCTGGAATTACGAGCTTAAACTGGATTGGAAATAGTTTAGAAAGCAGATCAAGATGAACTGACTTGCTACCTGATATGAGTTGTTTTTTTCTTGATAAGAAAACATAGGGACTAAGTTTCTGGATCAATTTGGGGAAAACCTCATATAACTGAATTGCCGACCCGAAACCTATATTGTGTGTTGAGTTGAGACTTAACTTAATGTTTTGTAGTCGTATTCGTATATAACAAAATTTGGTTTTGGGTTTCAGAGTTTGAGAAGTTAAACCCCCTTCATTATGTGCCAGTGTTGGTTGATGGAGATGTAGTTGTTTCAGACTCCTATGCAATTATACTGGTTTGTTTGTAACTTTGCTTGATATTTTTCATCCCTCCCTCCCTTCAAGGATTGATGGTTTTTGTCTGACAGTATTTAGAAGAGAAATATCCTCAAAATCCACTTTTGCCTACCAATCCTCAGCTTAGAGCCATCAATCTCCAGGTCAGTTACTCTTTTTGTATGGATGCATCATATCTATCTCATTCATTAGCTTAAGCTCTCTACTAGATACTTGATAACATGATCCTTATTTGATTGAAAATAAAAAAAATGGCACAGCTAAAATGCTAAAAATTCTTGAATGAAATTTGTTCTGAAAGTAAACTTGTGACAGGCTGCAAGCATTGTGTCATCCAGCATACAGCCTCTGCACATGATGTCGCTCCTGGTCAGTTTTCAGTGACAAAATCATAACTAATTAGAAACAAATTGAAGCAGTTACTGTAGTAGTAGTAGTGTAAATTGTAATGTTGATGGCAGAAATATGTGGAGGAAAAGTTTGGCCCTGAAGAGAGAATAGCTTGGGTGCAGACTCATATTCACAAAGGCTTTCAGGGTGACCTTCCTTGCCCTTGCCCTGCCCTTTCAAATCAGTGGAGTATTTGTTTTCTTACCAACTGCATTTCACATTAATTTGTTTTCAAACTACAAGTTTTAATGACTTTTTACCACGTGAAATATATATAATTTTTTTTATATATAGAATAATCACCAATTTCTGCCTAACTCACCGTCTAATTCTGTTAAGCCTAGGGGGTTTGGTTTAGAGGTGGCCACGGGCCGGTTCCGATTCAGAACCGCCGGTTCAGCGGTTCCAGAAAGGTGGAACCGGAACCAGACCTTGTAAAAACGGTTACGGTTCCGAACCGGAACCGGCGGTTCGACGAATATTTCATTTATTTTTTTTTATTTTTTCAGCGACATGTGGCGCTCTCTGATTCGTCAATTTTTAAATTTTCAAAAATTTATCCCGCTGGTTCAACGGTTCGGAACCGGAACCGCCGGTTCGAAACCGTTTTCTCTTTTTTTTTTTTTTATTTAAATTATTTCCGACGGTTCGAATCGCCGGTTCCGATTCCGGTTAAAACCTTGAACCTGAACCGGTCCGTCAAAAAATGGTTCCGGTTCCGAACTGTTTTCGACGGTTCCAGTTCGAAACCGTGAACCGCCGGGCCGGTTCAGGTGCGGTTCCGGTTCCAAATGGCCATCTCTAGTTTGGTTGGAAAAAACTGAATAAGACCGGCTATTGCATGGTTTTCAGTCTCTTATATCGACCTCCAAACATGTTTGAAAAAAGAAAGTAAAAAGTGAATTCTGAGATTCTCTTTGGAATTAAAGTGAGTTGGTTCTTAATATTTACACATTTACTTTGCAAATCTAGTCTTAACTCTTAAAATTTATTTGAAACTCCAGCTCTGGAGAAACTGCTGAAAGATCGTGCTGGCTTGTATTCTACAGGAGACACAGTATACATGGTCCCTCACCTTCTTCCTTTCTTCATTTTTAAAACTCACTAATATTATTGCAGTCACTCTTAAAAACAAACCTCAAAATATATATTTTCTCCAATTTATGTGCAGGCTGATGTGTTCTTGGCTCCTCAAATCGCACTCACTGCAAAGAGGTTTCATGTTGATATGGTAATTAATTAATTATATATCCTATTACTATTCTTATTAATTAATTAATATAATTATATATGAAGATTGAAAATGGTTGGTTGAATTTGCAATTGCAGTCCAAGTTCCCAACATTGGATGCAATATACGAGTCATGCAAGGCATTGCCGGAGTTCCACGCTTCTTTGCCCGAAACACAGCCTGATGCTTTCAATTCATGAACCCTTCATTATTAATCCATTTCAATTCACACATTTAAAAGAATCTTTTTGGGGTCTTATTTATTTGTAAAAACTATAATATCTTATTGTAATTGCTGAATTGTTGTGCTGATCAAATTAATCTTTTTGAAAAAAGAAATGAGTTTTTATTTTTCAACATCATTATTGTTGATGCTCAATAATTTGGAGATTACTTTTTTAAGAATACTAAATTGAAGTATTGCGAAATAATAAATGCGTAATAAAGGAATAAGAGCAAACTGTAATTGTAGAGTTGAAAGTACTTGTATTGCTTTAAATGTTGTAATAATTACTTATTTGCATGTGACTTTTACAATAAATGAGGATCCTATTTATAGGAATCCAATCGAGGTAAACGACCCTTCGCTAATAGATGCAACTCTTCGGGCGAACTGACGTTTTGAACGGCCGCATCCTCTGCGTTGAGTTGTCTTAGCTATCACCTCCTCAAATATATGGTTCGAGCTCTTAGCTCGAACAAACCAATCCATCCACGGAAAGTAGTTCTTTAGTTGAGAAGTTTGTTTGAAAGGTAGCTCGGCGAATAAGGAGCTCAGTCAATTATGAGATCGAGCTCGAAAATTGTCTTCACTGAACATTCTTGTCTTGAACTATTTGCTTCACACTTCTTCTTTTTGGGCTTCTTGTCTTATTGGACTCCAAAATGGGCTTGCTCATTTTTGGGTCATAACAATAGCCCCCCGGCTTTCGTCCGAACTACTTGGAGTTCGGCGAAGCCGAAGTAAGTAATTTCAATGACTTCTTTTCCTGCACAAAATCACAAAAAGAATAGATTTTCCCTACCTCGAATTCGTATTTCGAGGATG
Organism: Plectranthus barbatus; assembly: GCA_026898455.1. Classification (NCBI taxonomy): domain Eukaryota; kingdom Viridiplantae; phylum Streptophyta; class Magnoliopsida; order Lamiales; family Lamiaceae; genus Plectranthus; species Plectranthus barbatus. The sequence continues at coordinate 4,739 of JAPKLW010007162.1, forward strand.
TTCAGGAGATAGGATTCTTCCCGTATCGTGAGACTTAGCTTGACGAATTTTAGGGATATTTTCCCATATCGTGAGACTTAGCTCGACGAATTTTAAGGATATTTATTTTTTATTTCGGGCGTATCTGCGAAGCTCATGGCTCGACTTACGATTATCCCTAGTCCGCGGTTGGCTAAACCCGACATGTTCTACAAAGGATGCCCCTTGCAGCTTTTGAAAATGACAAGTGATTTCTCACGAGTCAACCGAGGAGCGACCTCGGACCCATGGGTATGCTATGCCGAATTAGACCCTGGCTGTTTACTGGGTTAATTGATTCGGATCCATAGCCTTCGAGGAACTTTTATGGATAGAAGTTCTATTGACTTCGATATCCTCAGTTCTTCGGAATTTGATGGCTGACCCGGCCAAGGGCATCAATGCCTGATTTCTTTTCTTCTTTCCTCTCCTTTTTTTTAAAGAGCTCGAAATTTGAGCTTCCTGAGTTCGAGCTCGGAATTTAAACTCTTTGAGTTCGAGCATACTTAGCTCAAATTATATATTTTTACCGCCTAAAAAATGGTTGAACTTCCCCGAGGCGGGATTCGACACATTTTGAAATTTGAATTTCTTGACAGGTGTCACACGCTTACTGGCGGAGTTCGAAGGTCGTGCACGATTTTCTAGGATAATCTCTCTATAAATAGCATGAGTTCCATCATTCTCAGTTTTTACTTTTACTTTTCGCACCTCGTACTTTTACCTCGGAACAGAACTTCAGCCGAACTCTTCACTGCTCGACCTCGGGGTTAGTATATAACTGTAAACTTCGAACTTCTCCTTTTATTTTTATAAAGAATGAGTTCTAGCAATAGCTCGAGCGATAGCAGTACTAGCTCGTATTATAGTTCTGAATCCGAGGTTAGCAGTAGGTTAGTTGAGGATATTTTTGCGGAGAGTCCTGATATTGAAACTGAAACCGAACTGAATTTCGAAGCCCCCGGGCCTTCGAATAGGATAGAAAATGCTCTTGAAAATATCGAGGTCGAAGATCGACATTCTTCTTTTGACCTTTCTTTAGAGCATTCCTCTGGTTTATCCCTGGGTGTTTTCCCTCCGTTATATGACCGAGATATTGTAGGTAGTTTGAAATTAATTCCATCGAACCTCGATCGTATAAAACTTGATGGGCTATTCACCCTTCATGGGTTATCAAATAGGTTAAACTCAATAGCTCCTGATTCCGACCAACGAGCCCATCGTCCGCCACTTAGCTTCATGGCTTTCTCAGCTCGATTCTTCGAGTTCGGTATTCGTCTTCCTCTTCATCCATTTTTTGTAAATATTTTAGAATACTACAACTTGGCCCCCATACAGCTCTCCCCCATTGCGTGGTGCCATATGCTCGGCACATACCTACTTTTCCGAGATGCTGGGTTGGAAGAGCCGACCTTAACCGAATGGAACTATTTATATAACTTAATCACTATGAACGGGGAGTCATATTATTATTTTTCGAAGCGTTCACATCACCGATCTCTCATGATTACGGGGACGAAGTCGAATTCAAAGAAGTGGATCCAATAATTCTTCTTCGTCCAAATTCCCAATGATTATCCCGGGCTGAGTGGGGTGCTCCGTACTCCAAATAGTACGTGTTGTATGCTTTCCTCGAGCTCGAATTTTGTTCCTTATTACTCATTATTCCTCTGTTCTAATGTTTGCAGGACATAAACGAGAGAATATCCCAGAGTACTGTTCGAACCGCATTCAGAAAGCTTTCAACCATCCGGTTCGGAATTTTGAAACCCTCCGTCGACACCGAACTTTGAGTATCAAAGGTATTGACGATCCAATGGAACGCCTTACTTCCGAAGAGCTGATTAAGTTTCAGGAAGAGCAACAAAATAAGAAGAAAGGGAGGAAGAAGTAAACTCAAGTCCCCAAAGGACAAGGTCCGAGCTTGGCCATAGTCAAGGTGCATACTTCGGGCGATGGCCCATCTGGTGCCAAGACTACTCCCCCTGAGCAAGTTCCCATTTCTGATACTCGAAAGAGAGGAAGGGGCGAGGAGTCTATCGAGATCCCAGAGGATCGTCCTCCCATCCGGCGAACGAAGAAGGACAAACAGAAGGTTGTCCCGCACGAGAAAGATATTTATGATCTAACCGCCGGAGAGGGCGAGACAACCCTGGTGCATCGGCCGGGGAAGGAGACCGAGACCGACCTGGAGACCCCGACTTATAAAGAGGCTCGGTTGAAAGCAGTCGAATCATTCCATGCTTTTGCCGACTTGCTTTTCAAGGGTCCTCCATGGCCAACTAAGTCCCCGGCTCGGGTTCGATTTTTTGATAATGCCCAGATGTGCTTGATGGTAAGTCCCTCTGATCCGAGGTTCATTTATTAGGTTATATCCTTCGACTGTTTATTCACACCTGTCTATATTTACGTGCTCATCAGGGTCTTTGCGGTATGGCGGAAGATTATAATGAATGCTTCCGAACTCTTCAGGGCGAACGCAAAGACCTCATCCAGGCCGAGAAGGATAGGGACGAGGTCCTCAAAAAAAGAAATCATCTTGTCACCGATCTGTCGGTTGCCACTGCGGAGCTTAAGGCTTCGCAGGACTTGGTCGAGAAATTGACCAGGGACCAACAGTCGGCCGCCGAAGAGCTGGCCCATTTTAGGGACCGCACCGGCAAGCTCTCCGAGGACCTCGAGGCCGAGGTGCAGGCCAGGAAGGAGGTTGAGGTCCAACTGAGGTCGGAATTGGATCAAGTCAGGGGCGAGCTCGACTCAATCCGAGATTCGGGTGAAGGCTTGAACTTTACTCGGCTGCTTTCGACTCCTGCTGGTGCATCGACATTCAAAATGATGGAAGATCTTATTTGAAGGAAGATCAGATCTGCCATCTCTACCCAGCATCCGGAGCTCGACTTGGGGTTTATCTATTCAACCCCAGCTGCTTCCGAGGACGAGGAGGAAGAAGACGAAAATCCAAATGATGAGGTCTTCTCAAAGCAGTTGGAGGATAGCCTCCACCCTGACGAGCAGGCAAATACTGATAATTAGCCGAACTCAAATCTTGATCGAACCGGTTCCAATCCGACCTCTGGCGAACAAAAATGAATTTGTATAATGCTCCCCCCTTTTTTTATATTGTAGAACCCTCTTCTTTTTGTAAGGACATCATTTCCTTTAATGAAACATCCTTCATTTCTCTTAATTGTTGTTATATACTTTGATAGCTCGAACAAACAATTAATCTTGAGAAGCTCGGAATGCATACAAGAATAAAATTTGAGAGTACTCGATGAAACTTGATTCAGAAGAAAAACTTTATTTATTGATGTATTGAGGCACGAATCAATCGAACAAGATTCAAATTGATTTTACAACAACTTGACAAGCTCGAACTAGTGATACAAACTACAATCTATTTTTCTAGAATGATTTCTCGAATTCGAGCTAACCCTTTGAAGATCATCAGAAATAATACTTTTTCAAGTATTTGACATTCCATGCATTCGGAATATCCTTACCTTCGGGCATTTTTAGTCGGTAGGCTCCATTTCCGACGATCGAACTTACTATGTAAGGACCTTCCCAGTTCGGCCCAAGTTTTCCTGAATTGAGCTCGTGTGTATTTTGGAAAACTTGTCTTAAAACCCAATCTCCTAGTCGGAATGCTCTTAGTCAAACTGACTTATTGTAGAATCTTTCCACTCTTCTTTGGTTCTTCATCATTTGGCTGGATGCCTCCATTCTTTGTTCGTCTAACAATTCTAATGATTCGAAGAGCTTCTTTTGATTCTGTTCTTCGTCAAACAGCTCGACCCGTGGGCTTCTCTGGATAACCTCGACTAGTGATACTGCATCGACCCCATACGCCAATGAAAATGGAGTTTTTTCCGTAGCTGTCTTGAACGTAGTTCGGTATGCCCATAAGACTGCTGGGAGTTCCTCGACCCATGCTGATTTTCTGGCTGTTAGCTTTCTTTTCAAGATATTGATGATGGTTTTGTTAGAAGATTCAGCTAGTCCATTTGCCTCCGGGTACCTCGGTGTAGAAAATAGTAGACGAGCTCCAAGGGTTTCGCAATATTCTTTAAATTTTTTGCTTGTAAACTGTCGTCCATTATCTGTGATTATTTCCCGAGGTAGCCCAAAACAACATACTATGTTTTTCCACACAAAATTTATCATTTCAGTATCCCACTCTCTAGATAATGGCTCGACCTCGACCCATTTAGTGAACGAGTCGGTGGCCACCACTAGATATTCTTTTTGTCCTGGAGCTTTAGGTAGTTTTCCCACAATGTCAATTCCCCATCGACAGAGTGGCCATGCTGGAGTGTTCGAGTGAAGTGGCTCGGCATGTAAGTGTGTTGAATTTGCATATCTTTGGCAGCTATCACATTTTCGAACTACTTCCTCGGCATCTTTTTTTAGTGTGGGCCAATAGAATCCTGCCGTTATGATTTTGTGGGTTAAGCTCCTAGATCCTGAGTGATTCCCGCAACTACCGGAATGTACCTCGGCTAAAATAGGAATACTATCCTCTTCAGACACACATTTTAATAGAGGTCCTTGAAAAGATCTTTGGTAGAGTTGCTGATCTATTAGGGTGAAATGAGCCGCTTTTCAAGCTAACCGGGTGGCCTCGGTCTTAGATTGTGGTAGAGCTCCGGTAGTTAGATATTCCACAATTGGAATCATCCATGAATTTTGTTCATTGTTAACTGGACAAATTTCCATTGGTTCGTACTCCCGGTCTCGAGTTGCTGGCCAAAGTGCCACGGTTAATGGGATAGCTCGATTCCCTCTGTAACCTACAGTTGCTGCTAGGTTAGCTAGAGCATCTGCATGTGAATTTTCTTCCCGAGGTATGTGGGAGACCTCTAACTCCTTGAATTTTGATTCGAGCCCTTTAGCCATCTCGTGATAGGCTTGCATTCTGGCATCCCTTGCTTGGAATTCACCTCGGACTTGATTTACCACCAACTGTGAGTCCGATTCGATTTTCAGCCTCCTTACTTTTAGATCGAGGGCCAGTTGGAGACCGGCGATGAGTGCCTCGTATTCGGCTATATTGTTTGTAGTCCGGAATTCAAAATGGATAGCTCTTTCAATTACCCATCTTTCAGGGGATACGAGTAATATCCTTGCTCCACTCCCCCTAGAATTACTGGAGCCGTCAATGCATAGGGTCCAGAATTCTATATTATCTGATATTGGACCGAGCTCAACTTCGGCAATTAGTTGGAGTTCGGGAGTGTAATCCGCGATGAAGTCTGCCAAGATTTGCGACTTGATGGTACTTCGTGGTTCGAACGTAAGGCCATAGCCCCCGAGCTCGATTGCCCATTTCATCATTCGACCAGACAGATCAGGTTTGGATAGAACGTCCCTGATAGGAAACAAGGATACCACTTTTATTGGGTGTGATTCGAAGTAGGGTCTTAACTTCCTTGATGCCATTACAAGTGCCAAGACGAGCTTTTCGAGGGCCGAATATCTTGTTTCTGTATCCAATAGAGTTCGGCTCACGTAGTAGATTGGGTGTTGATTTCCATCTACTTCTTGTATTAATACTGCACTGACAGCTTTTTCCGAGACGGCCATGTACAGTTGTAATTCCTCATTGGGCTCGGCTTTATTCATTATCGGTGGAGTTGTTAAATATTGTTTTAGCAAGGTGAGTGCATCGTCACATTCTCTCGTCCATTCGAACTTCTTTGATTTTTTAAGGAGAGAAAAGAACGAGCTGGTATCATCGGAGTATCTTGCTATAAATCTGCTTACTGCTGCAAGTTTTCAGATCATCCCTTGTATATCCTTAACGTTCTTGGGGGGTTGGATATTTTGGATAGCTCGAATTTGTACTGGGTCGGCCTCGATTCCTCTTCGACTTACTATATAGCCGAGAAATTTCCCCGAAGTGACTCCGAACGCGCATTTGGCTGGATTCAACCTCATGTTGAATTCTTGCAATATTTCGAAGACCTCGGCCAAATGTTGCAGATGCTCCTCAAAACTATTCGACTTTACCAGAATGTCGTCGATATAGACCTCTATGGTTCGGCCAATTGTTTGCTCGAACATTCGGTTCATTAGTCGCTGATAGGTCGACGTGTATTTTTCAAGCCGAACGACATGACTTTGTAACAATAAATTCCTTGATTGGTTATGAAGGCAGTCTTCTCTTCGTCCGATGGATACATCTTAATTTGGTTATAACCCGAGAAGGTATCCATAAAGCTCATGATTCCGAACCCAGCGGTCGCATCGACGAGCCGGTCGATGTGTGGAAGTGGGAAAGGATCTTTCGGGCATGCCTTATTCAGGTCGGTGTAATCCATGCATACTCTATTTTTCCCATTCTTTTTCTTCACCACGACCACATTTACAAGCCACTCGGGGTATTTTACTTCCCGGATGAAGCCAACTTTTAATAAGTTTCGAACTTCTTCGGCGATAGCTTCATTTCTTTCCGGGGCAAATCGTCTCCTTTTTTGTCTCACCGGCCTGTGATTTGGGTCGACTCGAAGCCGATGACATATGACCGAGGGGTCAATTCCAGGCATATCTTCGTGGGAGAATGCAAAATTTGTTCAATTTTGAGTTAGTAGCTCCCGCAGCTCGGTATTTTGAGTTTTGGACAATCTTTCTCCGACAAAAGTTGTTCGAGCTGTGTTTTGGGGATCTATGCTAACTTTCGAGCTGCTTTCCACCGGTTCAGACTCCGTCATATGCACAGTCCGAAGTGTTACCTCATAGCAGCTCCTCGATGCTAATTGGTCCCCTCGGATAGCTCGGACCCCCCATGGTGTTGGGAACTTGATCATTTGATGGTAAGATGAGGGGACGGCCTTCATTGCATGAATCCAAGGTCGATTGATTAACATGTTATATGCCGAGGGGGCATCTACTACTTGAAACGTGTTGCCAAGTTTACTCCTTCGGCAAAAACTGGAAGGTCGACTTCGCCAAGGGAGTTTAGCTTCTCGCCGCTGAATCCAACCAAGGTGATTGGATTTTCTATAATATTTTTATCCGAGATCCCCATATTTTGGAGGGTTCGGAGGAAAATTACATTGGAGGACGCCCCGGTGTCAACGAGAATTCTCTTGACTTGACAATTCGCTATCATCAGCGAAATGATGAGGGCATCGTCGTGGGTGTGCCGAGCTCCTGCTTCGTCCTCGGCTCCAAAGCATATCTCATATGGGGAGGTTTCAATCTGATGCACAAATTGATTTCTTAATTCCTGCAATGCCTTTTTGCGGCATTTCGCGAAGATCCTGCCATGGACGAGCCCCCAGTAAGGACATTGATGACCCTCTGAACTTCGGGTTGTTTTGGTTCCTCGAGGAGAGGTTGGCTATTTGCTCTTGTTGCCGGAGTTTGGTTTTCTCGAACTCCCCCAGGATTTTTCTTATTCCTTGTCCAGACTTTTCTTTTGTTCGAAGTCTTCGGGCAAGTTAACAACCCTTCGGCTAGGAGCCGATCTATTTCTCTTTTCAGATCCCGACAGTCATCAGTTCGATGACCATGGTCCTGGTGAAATTCGCAATAAAGCGAGGTATCTCGAAGCTCAGGTCGAGCTTGCATTTTTCTTGGCCATTTGACCAAGTTACCTATCTTGCACATCTCCCGAATTGCTGTTCGGGGAGGTATCTTTTGCTCAGTCTGGGGAGCTGCCGATACGACTTTCATCCCTAGTTTAGATGATTCTACCCAAGCAGGGTAGGGCTGGTATCGACTGCTTGTCCGTGCTGTTTCTTGTTTTCTTTCAACCTGGCCGGTTGATTGCTTACCCTTGTTTCTTTGGCCAAAATTTTCTTCCTCGATTTCTTGCCGGATTTGTGCTTCGGCTCGAGCTAATACTTCGGCCATGCTCGAGCACGGATACTTTACTAGTTTCCAGAAGAGGCCGGAGTTTCGGCGAAGCCCCTTCTTGAACGCCGATACTGCCGTTTCTTCTAGGCAGTTAGGTATAGTTACTTTTACCGAATTAAATCTCTTCAAGAAGTCTTGAAGGGACTCATTCTCATTTTGGACGATTGAATAGAGGTCGTCCGACCTTCGCGGAGCTCTCCTGCTACTCGAGAAATGCTGTACGAAAGACTCGTGCAGCTCGGCAAATGATGATATTGAGCCCGATTTTAAGTGCATATACCATTGCATAGCCGGACCCTCCATGCATGCTCCGAAGCTTCTACACATGCAAGCTTCTCGTTGTTGTTCGGGAATGACCGCCGTCTGCATCTTCATTTTATATAGGGTGATAAATTCATCTGGGTCGGTTTTTCCTTCATATGCCTTGATGGCTGGCATTGTGAAACGAGATGAGAGTTGGATAGACGAAATCCTTCGAGTGAAGGGAGAGTCTGCATAACTCTCAAGTGGTATGTTAGTTGGAGGAGCTGGGGCTCCAGGGATTAGGGCCATGAATTTTTGCATCTGCTTGAGTTGTTTTTTGAGCAGGCGAATTCGGTTCTCCGAGCTGCTGGCGTCGGAGGGGGCCCAGCTACTCTCGGGCTCTTCGGTTGGATTACGGGAGTTTATTTCCTCAAGGTCGTGCTGAGGGGCCCGTTCCTCGGTTCGATCTTGACTTTGGTTGTCATTATTGACTAGGGCTAATTGCCGCCGAAGATTTTCGGCTTCTAGGGTTACCCGGCGATTTTCTTCCCGGAGATGCTATTCTCCTCTCGCCTTTTGAGTTCGGCCTCGAACTCAGCTGCTCTTCGGAACACTCCGTGTCCGAGCTGATCATTGTTATTACTGGTATTTCCTTCCATATTTTATTCAATCTTTCTTTCATAGGCAGGCCCTCCTTCTAGCGCCAATTGTTGATGCTCAATAATTTGGAGATTACTTTTTTTAAGAATACTAAATTGAAGTATTACGAAATAATAAATGCGTAATAAAGGAATAAGAGCAAACTGTAATTGTAGAACTGAAAGTACTTGTATTGCTTTAAATGCTGTAATAATTGCTTATTTGCATGTGTCTTTTACAATAAATGAGGATCCTATTTATAGGAATCCAATCGAGCTAAACGACCCTTCGCTAATAGATGCAACTCTTCGGGCGAACTGACGTTTTGAACGGGCGCATCCTCTGCGTTGAGTTGTCTTAGCTATCACCTCCTCAAATATATGGTTCGAGCTCTTAGCTCGAACGAACCAATCCATCCACGGAAAGTAGTTCTTTAGTTGAGAAGTTTGTTTGAAAGGTAGCTCGGCGAATAAGGAGCTCGGTCAATTATGAGATCGAGCTCGGAAATTGTCTTCACTGAACATTCTTATCTTGAACTATTTGTTTCACACTTCTTCTTTTTGGGCTTCTTGTCTTATTGGACTCCAAAATGGGCTTGCTCATTTTTGGGTCATAACAATTATATTAGTGGACATAATATTAATTTTAAAACTAGGGCAAGAAGGGTCTTCTTGTTCAATTCCAAAATTATCAACTCTGGCTATGCGTGCAGAGTTTTTTATATATTTATTTTTATAAGTTTTTTGCTGGATTATTTGCATTTTTTTTCCAATGTTATTGTGTTGCATGATTTGAACTTTGAAATAATTATTTAGAATATTTGAATAAAGTACTTTAAACTATGTTTGTGTGTTATTTTATTTTAATGATTTTTTCCTATCTTGTAATGTTTTTGAATTTGAAAGTTTTTTTTAAAGGATAACTGTTTTAACTCGTTTTTTTTAATGAGCTTTTATTTTTCAACATCATTTTAAGTTTTTTGGCGGAGACTCGGAGTTTCAAGACCATTCATCTTTTTTAGAAAGGTGCAAATAGCCAAATACACACCTCTGAATTTTTTGAAAGTGTACGTGAAAATATCAAAATGAAAAATAAATGAAATAATCTCACAAATTTAGTATTTTTTAATTAATATTTCCAAGATTATTCAGATCGACCCATTAAGACTATTCTCATTAGTGTGAATGATCACCCAATTATCTAATAAAATATTTAATCAGTATAATTTTTTTAATAAATCTTTTAACAAATACTCAAATAATAATTAAAGATATATACAATTTAAAAAATATTGAAACGGTATCCTCCATCTACCACGTGTGCAACTTGCAGGAGAGAGAATGGACACTCTCGTTTGGTCAGCGATCTTAGGCGGCAAGAAGTCACGGTTTTCTTTTCATTTTCTGTTCTTTTAATCTTTTTGGTTTTTATCGTTTCTTGATGTTTATCGTTGGTAGTCCAATCATTTTATAAAATATTAATTTTTCATTCATTTATCAAATAATCTAAAATTTAATATTATTTCTCTCCCACATAAGTGATTACACCCAACCTTTAAACTTTATATTAAAATAATAATTTTTCTCTTTTTCAATATAATATAAAAATTTAAAATTATTTTAAATTCATGATAAAATAAATAAATTATTATTCACTAAAAATTTATAATTTGTTTGGCAAATAAATTTTTTGATAATAAATATAAAAAAAATATAAATTAACAACATACAAATATAACACATGAGAATTTAAATTACAAATACATGAACTAATAATTAAATACTACTCCCTCCGTCCTTTATAAGTAGTTTCTTTTCTTTTCGGCACAGAGATTAAGAGTTGTGAGTGTAGTGGAATTAATATTTTATTGATAAGTGTGAAAAAATTTGTCATTTTAGGAAAGTGAGACTAATTTATGGGACAAGCAAAAATGGGAAATGAGACTACTTCAACGGGACAGAGTGAGTATAATCTTTATTCATAATATTAATTAAATGTCTTTTAATAATTATTTAAAATATAATTATAATAAAAAATAGCACCCAATGAGAGTGTATCACGTGTCAATTGTTAAGTAAAAATAAGAGAGTTACTCTGAAGCTGTCGTGCGCCATGGGTTACA